>JASAMY010001177.1:90000-128791 GCA_030248085.1 Paralinhomoeus sp. GSCO2_6 | reverse complement strand
ATGTGCAACATGCATGTTGTAACACAAGCAATGTAACACATGTGCTTGGAATACAGTTGGTACAAGAGTGGTTGTGGCACGCGCTCAAGCGTGTACTTCTTGGTTTTTTTGTCAACACATTTCCGGGTGCACTCTCCAATGTCGTTCTTAATGTCTGGGAGTGTGCTGAGCAATAGACAGTGTTTACTGTCCATCCAATTGGAGGTGGTAAGGTTCGCCTGGTTTCCAAAAGCGAACACGCTGTCGCCACGCTTGTACGTGACGTTCTTGTACTGAAAACGAAACAGTTGATGGGTTTTAGTCAAGTTAAAGACGGGGAGTGCACAAACGTATACGTGCAAACATGTGTAAAACTGTGGAGTAATCATATTGTACATTTGCATACAAGCAGTTACTCACCTCTTTTTTTTTGGTAACGAGAATGCTTTGTGGAAGGAAGGATCTGGCACGTCTGAGGGTGCCCACACAGTACGTGTCGCGCGCCTCTAGTGCGACGAATTACCAAGCACATGAAAGTATGAAACTGTCACGTTTTTTTGGTCGCATAATCACCGTCAGATTACCAATCGATTTCTATGAAAACCAAAAAAATGTCATCATGCTACTGACCAGTTACCAAAATATAAATAAAACGTTACGCGATTTCGGCGGTAATCAAAAACGATTACTGTAACGTTTTTTTTGAGTTGTAAAAAAAAAATGTTGCCCAGTAGTAGACGTGCAGTAATCAAAAAAGATTACCGTGGTGCTGCGTCGGGTTTGAGCCTTTGTAAAAATGTTGAGTTTTGGAATAAATAACGTCACGTTGCACCTACTTTTTTTAGAAAAAAAGTGCACCACATAGTACAATTACCACGATGTTATTGTCAGTGCGAAAAAGGCCTTTTTTACCCTTCTCTAACGTGACGGCATCTCTATAAGGAAAAATGCCGCGGTAGTGCGGCACTGCTGGAGGAGTTAAATGCGTGCGCGCGTGCGTCGTGTGTGCGCGCGTGAGCGCGCGCAATCATGACTTTCCAGCACAAATCTGATCTATGTATACCTGTTCTGTATTAACTCGTTTCATGTAAAGTCCGTGTTGTCGTGCAAGGTGGGGCAAGACTAAGAGACCTTCATTGATGAATCGCTTCTGTTCGAAACAAATTTGTGTCTACGGATGGTTTGGTATGACAGCAAAAATCGACTAGATGGGTACTACGACTGGCTACAGCCTGTAGCCAGTTGCGCAACGCTGATCGACGCTGTCACCGGTTGAATCGTGACAACTCAACTCTATTCTAGTGGGGCCATTTTCATTGTTGCTTCAAATTTGTCTCTTGGATCGCGCTCGCATTCAAATGGCGGCAAAGCGACCACATGATGGATCAGTAAAGTATCCGGCCATCAAAGCCGAGACCTTCTGCATGGCCCCTCCATTCTTCCCTTGAGAGATTGTTTCTCGAAACCGTTGTCTGCGTACATTACGGCGAATCCACCAATAGGCACAACAATGGCGCACAACAGTTGTTTCAACGTATACCCAAATCCAATCCGATACAAACATACATACATATTTTGGCTTTTCTACGTCATCCTCGAGGTCGACAGGGCGTGTCAGGCGCCTAGACGCGCCAGCGTCTGTCTGAAGCTTTGTTGCGTTCGGCAACTTTGCCCCTCCAAGCCCCCCCCCCCGGAATAACCCCATGGTACTCATGAATTTGCTATCGGAAGCTGGAAACTTTGCCACCTCTTTGTGACTTTTCGGACTGCCCCACCGGCCCCCTCCCCAAAATACTGGTGCCCCAAAAACCTCAATTCCTGGCCCCGGCCGCCACTGTTCCGAGTGTGTTTGCTCCGAAATGCCGTCATATATTCTACACGCAAACTACTACTACTACGCAAACACCCTCCAGCCAACAACCGATTAAATATCAATTTTATCTAGACCTTAGGCGAAGTACATGCGGCCCTTGAAGCGGTCGCAGACCTGAACGACGACACTTGCTACAGGCAGGTGGGGACGGCCTCGCGCGCACCTGGATCCGACTCTCCAGCTCTCGACGGACAGCGCGCTCGCTTCCAGGCCTTCCTTGGTCCGCCTTTGGCGCAGCCGCTGAGACTCGTCGGCCCGTCGGCGTTGAGCCCGTCGGCAGGGTCGGCCCGACGACCGCAGAGTCCGAGCCTCTGACGCCGCTGAAGGGCCATGAGTCGCGTACGGCATGGATGCAGACGCACGCGTGCGTAGGCAGCAAGTACAAGTGCGCCAGCAGATGGCAGCGCGCCCGCGCCGCCACCAGGTGCGCGTAGTGGACCGGCGCCGGGTACGAGATCGAGTTGCCGGACGGCGCGTAGACGTGCGTCAGCAGGAAGGTGATCCGCTGCAGCTCGGCCGACGTGAACTTCGCGTCGTCGCACACCACGGTGTACTTGGCAGGACAGCTCGTCGTGCCCTGCGCCACCGCAAAGACGTCACTGGGCGACTTCGGTGGTATTGAGTGGCCGCACCGTCACTCCGAGGTGGCTGCAGAGGTAGAAGTCGAAGCGGTCGGCACTGACGATGGCGCTGTCGACGACCGTGCCGTGCGGCACGTTGAGCGACTTGCCGCAGGCGTCGTGCGTGGTGGTGAAGAGGCGGCAGTGGTGGCGCTTCTGGACGACCACGTACGTGATGGGCGGCCGGTAGTCGGACGAGAGCATGAGGCGGCCTTCCGGATGCCTCTCACTTCCTGGCCCAACATCTGAACGACCGCCCAGTGCTTCATCTACCGCCCCCAGTGAAGCACCAGAGCAGCTGAAGCACCTCCCCGAACTCGCCGTCCGTCACACTGTCCCTGTAGACGACGATGCGCTGCTGCTTGTTCCGTGTCGTCTGATAGTAGTAGCGGACGAGGCGCGCGCGAATCGCGTCCACGATGCCGTCGACGGGGCCGTGCCACCTGCTTTGCAAGAGGGCGTCGGACGCGAACGCCTACAGCTCCGCGTCGACGTTCGCGACGACCTGCAAGACACCTTCCCCTTCGACGGGCAGTAGCAGCGCAGCAGGCGGCGACTGTCAGTGGACGGAAGAACGTACCGCCGCGACGCTGGGCATGCCGCCACTCGCTTCGCGGCACGAGGGGTGGGTGGCGGTGACGCCGACGACGAGCGTGGGCACGTCGACGAGCTACTTCTTGCCGCCTGGCTCCTCCACGACGACACGGGAGTTGGCGCCGCCCAACTTAGCGGTGACCTTCAGCAGGAGGCTCTGCCAGAACTGCTCGCCGGGCCTCAGCACGTTCTTCAGCTGCACGCACTGTGACGTCACGCCGTGCGTCATGTCCGAGGCCGCCTTCACCGCCGCTGCAAGAGCGAGGGCACGTTAAGATGGGTAAAAATATGGTCTAAATAGCGTTATTTAGTTCTTTTATGGTTGTGGAAACCCTCAAAAGTACTGAAAAACAGCAATAGATGCTCACCTTTATCTTTCATACAGGATGAAATCACTATTGAAATTCCTGGAGGAAATTCTGGGTGGGGTAGGGATTGGGAAAATAATTGTCAGTCACAGGTATGCTTCAAGTCAGGTGGTGTACGATATACCAGAAATGCTCCAATTAGCTCCCCCTTCGATTAGCCCATAATTATCCCCCCCCCGTAATTTCCCCCATGTCACAATTAGATTCCGCCCCAGGCCAATATTTGCAGTGTCTTCGCGTGAGTATGTGCGTGTATGTATGCGTGCGAGTATGTAAGACTGTGTGTACGTAATTGCCCCCCCCCGCTATAATTTTCCTCTTCTACTATCAGAAAAATCAATTTGCCCTCGGGGGGGGGGGGAGGCTTTTAGTTAGAGGGTTTACGGTAGTAGTGCGTATGTGCGGTAGCGTAGCATAATGTGCGATGTCTATACTTACCCGTATCAATGTACGCTCCATTGTTAGGTGAACTGCACACGTGCACGCACACACGCACGCATAGACACAGCATTAACATCAAGTACATACTGATAACGTATTAGCCAAATACACAAGTATTTGGCAGATTAGCTATGCGCGTGTTGGTCAAGAGAGTAAACATAAACATTTCATTACGAATTGTTCGCCGTCCGGAAGCTATAGTACTTGCATCCGTTCGACTTGCACTCAAAGCAAGCACAAACACGTCCAAGAGACGTGCCTGTAACCGGGAATTGGACCTTGGGGGGGGGGGTCGAGGCGTGAAAAACTGGAGGGGGTCCTGAAAGAAAAACAGGCAATATTTGGTAGATTTTTAGTTCAAAAATACGCTGTAAAAATCCGAAAATAGGTACTTTTCAGTCAAAAATGCAAGGTAGGTACTTTTTGGTCGATTTTTGCTCAAAAACCCTGTACAAGACACACTTATTTTCCATTTAAGTAAGTAGTAGAAAGTCTCCAAAAAATCTGGGGGAGGGGCTTGGGTGAGGGTTCACAGATGCCTGGGGGTTGGGGAGAGTGTACCCAGCACCAGTACCCCCGAAACCCCACCCCAGTTACAGGTATGGTCTTACAGCGCCGAGATTAGAACTTTGTATCGTAATTTGTACAGAAAAAAGACCCCATTATTTATTAAAAAGTGCTGCCTATCACGAGACACGTTTGAGACGGGCGGGGGGAGGGGGGGGGGCGAAGCAAGCTCGTTGTTCTACTCACTGTACTGGTCGAAGTTCTTGCCGGTCATGACGACGATGACGAGGTCGGAGACGGTGTTCCGCTGCTTGTACTCGGCGACGATCTCGGCGAACTGCGCGATCGCGTCCTCCTTGCTCCGGCCGAACTTGACGATGTCGGGCCAGTCGGGGAACTGCATGCCCATCTGGCGCGCCTTCGTCGCCAGCGTCCGGCAGCAGTGCCTTGGAGGTCAGCGCGTGATGTTGCAGTGCGGGTGGCTGCGCATACTGTCTCATTACCGGGGCTCGTTCTCCGCGCTCGCCGACACCAAGGCTATCAGCGAATATCGCGAGCGAGCAGACTGCCGGTGTCGTATGCAGAAGTGTCGGTTATGCAGAAGTGTCGGCCGACACTTTTGCATAGACATCTCATCTGTACATACGTATACGTATGCAGAACTGTCGGCTATGCAAAAGTGTCGACCGCGATTTAGGTTACCAATCTTGCTGCTGTTTCATGATCGTCCCGATGTTGTCACCCACACTCACGCAACGGACTGCATGTACACCTACATTGTCATGATGTGTCGCGTTCTTTTGCCAATCAAACGTAGACTGAAACGTACGTGTGTTGCCCGCCTGTGAATCGGTCGCTCCTATGTATGCATCTTTACGTGTGTGTTGGTGCATGTGCGCGTGCCGTCGCGTTTGTGCAGGCAGTTGCGTGCATGCGGTGCGTCCATCGGTGAGTGCATGCCTGTGAGTCCGTGCGTGCGTGCGTGCTTCCCTGTTCTAGCCAGTCGTGATCGGTTCTTCAGTCACTCACACCACTGTGCGTGGTGTGCTCACCAATCGCGCTTAATGCAGGATTACAAAGCTTTAGAGCCGAGGAATTGGGTGGCCGAGGAATTGGGCAACCGAGGAATTGGAGATCGAGGAACTGAGAAAACGAGGCACTGGAAACCGAGGAATTGGGGACTGAGGAATTGGAGACCGAGGAACTGGGGGTGGGGGCTACACTACTGAGCATCAGAGTGAAGACGGTTTGCGAGTTGGTCACAATCGGTGGTGTGATATTTTTTTAAATATATTTTTGTTCAAACGGGCCTATCGCTTTATCACTGATTGATCATCATGGGTTTATCACTGATTGACATAGTTCGCATATGGTCACACAACTTTAAACTCTTTTAATTGACTTAAGAACGTTTATTGAAATTAAGAACGATTATTATAGTTCTTACGTATTTCCTGCTTTTGAATCGCAACACCAATAGTGGGCCATGCTGTGGGCTGCTGAGCACTCACCCACACTGGGACATGGGTGCCCTATTGGGGCATCATAAACCGGCAGGCAGGCAGCAAGGTAATCTAAATCAGCCGACACTTTTGCATAGCCGACAGTTCTGCATACGTATACGTACCATGTAGATGAGATGTCTATGCAAAAGTGTCGGCCGACACTTCTGCATAACCGACACTTCTGCATACGTCACCGGCCACTCTAGGGCATGCTTTCCATCCACGTTCCACGCGCCGTTGAAGGGCCGAGTGTCGACGCCGCGGATCTGCAAGAAGCCAGTTTGCGCGAGTGAGTGTCATAGGGGGCTTTTCCAACACCATCCCCCCGCCCCCCCCCCAGAATTTTCCCAAGGGACTTCACTCTGTCTAAAACGATAGAAGTGAGTAAATGTTGGTGTTTTTCAGTGCATTTCAGTGTTATATGACCATAAAACAGCTAAATAACACCGTTTAGAGCCTGTTTATACACTTTTTTACCAAAAAGTGCCAGTATAAGTCAAAAAATGGTCGGCTACCCCCCCACTTTTTGCTCCAGGGACCCCCAGAATTCGGCCATTTAGGCCCCCACTCTGCCAGACCCGGTTACAGGTATGGTGAGTGCGCGAGGAGCACACCTTTGAGCGCTTGCCTCCTCTGGACGGCGCTTGCCCGAGTCGGAGCAGGGGCGGCTGGAGGCCGCGCGCCTCGCACTGCGCCATGTCCTGCCCGACCCTGAAGCCGAACGGCTCCTCGGCCAGCCCCGATCGGCGGACGAACTCGACGATGCGCTGCTCGCTCACGTCCACCGTCAGCGCCATCGCCTACGTCACAGGCGTAAGTGCGCGTCGGGAGACAGGCGGCTATGGGTCGTTTACTCACCCGACTGACGATACTCGTCAGGTCGTCGTTGAGGCCGCGCTTGAACTTCTGGGGCGTCTCTAGCATGCAGACCTCGATGGGGAAGTAGATGTTGCGCTTGACGGGGCCCACGTGCAGACAGGGCAGCTTGGGGAACTTGAGCTGGCCGTAGCGCTCGGCGAAGTACTCCTCCACCGACATCTCGCGCTCAGAGGCGTCCTCGTTCGTTCGTCCTTGAACCTGAAAGAACGCCCCCTTTCACACTCTCAACGGCGTTTGTGCTGCACTTTCTCCTGACACACCGCAGTGCCTCAGCGGCGCGGGCAACTCCGCGCACGCGATGGACGTGACTGGCGCCATCGCGGTGGCTTGTGCGAATCAGCAAGCCGGCGACGGCGCGCTCGAACACGGCGAGCTCGTGCGCCGACAGCGCAATGTCGTGGCTCAGCTGCGCCTCCTGGAAGTATTTGTCGAACGGATGTAAGGGCGGCCTCCAGGGAATGCAGCGGATGGTTCGAACGTCGTATGGCCCTCGAGGCGCCACAGCAGGTCGGCCCCGAAGTGCACTCTCCAGTGGAGCTTCCGCCCCCGCCTTCTCGTTCAGCACCTCGGACATGTAGCGCACCACGCTGATGTCTTTCAGGAAGACGGCGCCGGCGTCTGAAAGAAGGGTGGAAGTGTTGGCGCAGACGTCCAGCGCTGGCTCGAGCCCCGGCCACCCACTGTCGATGTTCAGCATGGGCGTCCAGTTGTTGGTGAGGAAGGCGGAGGCAACAAAGCCTCGCCACAGTTGTCTGCCGCCTCCCAAGTCCTGCTCGTGGGAGCCTCCTCCTTGGGGGGCGTAAAACAGGCAGGCGTTCCACTCGTAGGAGGGGACTGGCTGGCTGAAAGCGAACAACGAGCTGTCCGACGCTCTTCGACTACCCAGACGGCTGGCGCACTCGACGAGGGGGCACGTTCGGCTTTGCTTGGCGAGAATGTCGATGAACTGCATTGCCGCGGACGACTCGTTCTCGTTCTCGTTCTCGTGAGAGTGTGTTGTTGTTGTTAATTGCCCCGAAGGGAGCAGGCAGTGGTGATCGCAGATGATCGCGGTGCTCGTCCGGGGCGCCCAGCCGCCCTGCTCCCTTGCGGCGTCGTCGGACCTTCTTGTGGCGGACAGTCGCGAGTGGCGGCTGCGCTCGTCTGGCGTTTGCTTTCTCCCAGGCATTAAAGGGAAGCGCCGGGCCCACTTTGCCCTTCTCATCGCTCGAGGCGCATCGGGCCGACCAATCCCGGCACAGCCCTCCCAGAGTCTCTGCCGACCACACCGCCAGACAGAAGCTGTCCCATTCGCCGCTCTCCTTCCGACTCCGCCGTAGGTCGCAGGTAGCCGTAGTGGGCGCGCCATCCGAGCCCGCTGGGTGGACTGCACGCCGGTGGGACGTTGGTCACTGGGGCTGGTGTGGCCCAGCTTGGTCCCAGGTCCAGGGTGCGGGAACCGACGAAGGCAGGCACTGGGCTTGGCCACGGTCCTTGTAGGAGGGCCCCTCCCACCTGGCACCCCTGTGAGTGTGTTAGAGTGTACCAACGTGTGTGCACAGCGCCTTTTTCACTTAAAAACCGCCTCCACGCGCCTTTTTGCCCACACATCATCCCACTCATCGACACTTCCAGTTTATAAGCCCCCCCCCCTTTACAATTATACACCCTCCTAGAGCTCGTACGAAAAAATTAGCCCCTGGGGGGGGGGGGGGGCTAATTATAGGGTTTGCGGTAGGTAGTGCAAAGCTGCGGGTAAGCAACCAATCCGACGCACCGACGGCTCTCCTGCGTCGAGGTGCTGCAGCGGCTTCTCGGTGAACAGCAGCTGCCCACCGTCGAAGGCGCAGCGCAGCGCTGCGCAGCGCCGAAGACGTCGGCATGTTGCTCGATGGCCTTCCAGACGACAGCTCTGCGCTCCGCTCTACAAACAATCGTCGCGTCGGTACACGTCTATGTTGCAGCGCGTGTCTACCGGTCGAGAAGACGGCGACCAGGGTGCTCGACTGTGACGCTGTAGCGGTGTACAGCGTCAACACCACCTTCCACTTCGAAGAAGTTCGCTTTCACCCGAATCTGGCGCCCGACCGAACCCACGTCCGGGCGCTTGGCGAACTCGCTCTGAAACGACTAAGCCATTACTTTGGTGATACCATTACGTGTCGCCTCCCATTCGAGCTGTCCTTCCTGGTACTGCTTTAAAGCCCGCGCCACAATGCTCTGTCTTCTGCCTTCTGTCTTCTGGCTCTGGATTTTGGCTTCTGACTCGCCGCGCCACAATGCTGTCTTCTGTCTTCTGGCTCTGGCTTCTGCCTCGGTTCTAGAATTTCGAATTTGTCCAGAGCCAGAAGGCAGGCGTTCAAATACGCGCGCCTTCCTTCGCGCGGGATGGTTTAGGCGTGCATTATCACGTTCTGCACTACGGTCCTACGCGTAATGCGCTGTAGGACCGCGCGCAATTATGAAAGAGTCAGAGAGGTCATTGTGGCGTGGGGATTTGTGCAGAAGTCAGAAGTCAGATGACAGAAGCCAGAAGACAGAGCATTGTGGCGCGGGCTTAAAAGACACTTCGTGTAAACGCGAAGTTATCGCAACGCGATCAAAAACTCCGGATAGATAATTTGGCTGCCCTGTAGTATATACTTTTTAAAATGCTCCAGTAAGTACTCTGCGGCCATACCCGTCTCCGGGTCTGGCCGAGTGGGGGGGGGGGGGGCAAATGGCACTTTGTTGGGAGGGGGGTGTGGGTGGAAGGAGCAAGAACGTAGCTAAACATTCTTAGACGTAAATACTGTACTGTAAACCCCATAATTAGCCCACCCTTTATTTAGCGCACACTCCCACCTATAATTACCGTAAACCCTATAATTAGCCCCCTACAGTTATACACCCTCCCAAGACCACTTTGAGCTTATTAGCCCCCCTATAATTATATCCCCTCCTCAATGGACCATCGTAAAAAGGCTAATCTTTTCCATGTGGGTGTATGTGTAGTGTATGGTCGCGTATGTTGTATGTATGCACTATGTATGTGTATGTGTATGTGAGGTGTGGGTTAGAGTATACCGATGTATGTGCACCTTGCAATGCAATATAGTTTTATATTCTCCCATGGGAGCATCGACTTTGGTCGACACTCATAGTTGTTCCTCCCTGGGCTGTTGACTTAACTGTTTCTTTGTTTTCAGTACACTTGAAAAAGTTGGTATGCATATTATTTTTTAATTTTCACTTTTTGATTCATTTGCATAGTGTAATTACAACACGGATGAGCAGACGAACTTACGAGCTCCAGACTGCGTAGCTGCGCTTCCAATGGTGAAGACGGATCTCTGGCCTCCGATCGTGTCGAGCTGGGGCTCCGAGAGGACGAGCTTCGGTGGTCCCCCGTTTTCGGCGCCCGGACCTACCTGGAGTAGGAAATACAATAGACTAATGTCAACGCATTTTATGCATTTTGAGTTTTTACCGTTGCCCCTTTGCAGCATTTTTGGCGGCGGTGCTTCAACGCTCGACTCGACTCGACAACGCAATGCGAAAACTCGCCTCCTCGCCTCGCGCCGCTCACTCCACTCACCCACTCACCACGGCACGGCACCGAACCGAGGGAAAAAGGCAATTTTGAAAAGATGCAACAGATGCAACAGATGCAACGATGCAACGAATCACTGTTCCCGCCTCCAGTTAGGGGAAAAGCAAGTTCATTGTGCCATTGTGCCATTGTGCCATTGTGCCGAGAGAAACACACCATAATATTTTAAATGCGTCGACGCTCAGTGCTCAACTGTTAAATACTAAAACAACGCGTCACAAGCCTTCGTGACGAAGCCTAAGCCTAAGCGAAGCCTAAGCCTAAGCCTAAGCAAAGTCTGGACTAAGCCTAAGCAAAGCCAAATATTCAAAGTGGCTGTCCCCCAGGTGGCTGTCACTTTGAATCACTTTGAATCTTAGGTTTTCTTAGGCTTAGGCTTAGGCTTTGCTTAGGCTTAGGCTTAGGCTTCGCTTAGGCTTAGAGCGTCAGCGGAGCGTCAGCGGAGCGTCAGCGGAGCGTTCAAACCGTGAAACAAGCTCAGGAAACAAGATGGAAGACTACGAAGAGAGTGCTTTCCTGGCTCAGCTGGACGGCCTACCGACTTCGAAGAGCAGCGTCATCGGCGAGCAAGGTGAAGACGCGAGTGGCTGGAGCGGCCAGCACGAAGGCATCGGCGTTGGCGGATCAAGCGCTGGTGACAAGCCCATGGACCCACCGGCTCAGAAGATCTTCCGAACCGCTCAAGCGCAGCCGGCCAGCCAAGTGGACATGATGAAGCGCCCTCCTTCCAAGTCGAATCAGGACACCGACCTCCGGCATAAAGACCCGGGGGTCTCGGCTGCGAAGAAGTTGTGCGTCGAGACCGACAAGACGCGTCCTCGGCGTGAGGACCCGAGGAGCGCTCTCCCCGACGCGACACCTTCCTCTGCTGGCGGCTCCGGTGGCGATGATGGCGAGACGACTCCTCCGACGATGGGCAGCGGCGAGGACATGGGAGTCGACGACAACACGCCGTCGTCTGGCGCGAGTGTTCCTACGGCGGTGATGGCGACTCGCAGGCGCTGGCAGTACGAAGGTCGCCAAGTCGATCGGCGCCTGCTGAACATGGACACATCTCGGCCCTACATTCGTCGCCAAGGATTCTCCCTTCGTCGGGATTTCGTCCATCTCTTGGCGAACAAGGTCAAGCGTGGACAAGCTAATATTGTAAAGAACCTGCGCGGTGGAGGCGGCCAACGAGTGGCTTGCACAAACAACTCCACCACTTAGGCTTCGCTTAGGCTTAGGCTTTGTCACGAAGGCTTGTGACGCGTTGTTTTAGTATTTAACAGTTGAGCACTGAGCGTCGACGCATTTAAAATATTATGGTGTGTTTCTCTCGGCACAATGGCACAATGGCACAATGGCACAATGAACTTGCTTTTCCCCTAACTGGAGGCGGGAACAGTGATTCGTTGCATCGTTGCATCTGTTGCATCTGTTGCATCTTTTCAAAATTGCCGGGAAAAAGGGCGTTTTACGAAACGCGTAACCTGACCGCCGTAAACGTCGTAACCCGCGTAACCGGCGTAACCAGGCGTAACCGCGAAAATTACTGTATCGCGGATGTTTAAACCTTAGAATATACTCGCGAAATAGAATACTTACTTAGAAATACTTAGAATACTTTGAATAGAATACGCAATACTTAGAATATACTCCGTTCAGACCATGGGACGTGGAAGCATCGTTGGCGTTAGCTTTTACTCGTCCCCCACAAAACACACGCACGCACGCACGCACAATTGAAGCAGTCCCTACACGCACAATCGAGCACATTTGCCTTGCAGGTCCGCTTCCCGAGAGACGCGGTGGCGCCAGAGGACCTGGTTCTCTCACACTTTGAGCGACAGTTTGTCGCAAAAGAAGGCAAGTGGGTGGGCGAGCGCCACTTGCTGTACCACGCCCGGTTCGAGTGCGTCGGAAGTGGAACCCTTCCCCCAGAAATTCTCCGAAGCTAGCGTTGTAAACAGATTGCATGCATGCATGTGTATGAAGCTTCCGTCTACGGTAAACCCTATGATTAGCCCCCCTCTCCTATAATAATGACCCCAGGAAAAAGATCTGGGTGAACTGGAGCGCAAGATTGGAATGGGCCACTGGAAACTGCCAGACACTACCGATGGGCGCCACACGAACGGCAGCTAGCGCACAGGATGTTAGTGCAGCTGAATCAACCATGCAGACATGAGGACTGTTTGATGGAGCTCATTCGCGTCACACACACGACCGCAATAGGCGCGCGACACTCAAGGGTCTACATAAATACGTGATCTAGTGCGCTTCCCGTTTCCAGAAATATTCAATGATCATTTGCGTACATGATAGGAAGACAAACACGCACACAGGCAGGCAAGCACACATGTATAAACGCGCGCCGTATGATACCCCCTCCACCTACCCTCCAGAATTTTCCAAAGTTTCATTCACTCGTCTAAAACGGTAAGAGTGGATAAAAGTTGACAAAGTGAATGTGGAAAAGTAAAGTGTGGTGAATGGTAAAGTGTTTTTGAGTACTTTCCAGAGTACTAATGATTAAAAACGGCCAAATAGAGCGCATTTCGACCCTATGTAGATGGCCACTCGTCAAAACAAGAAACCAAGATAACCGTGTCTTACCCGGGGCCATGGGGCACTATTGGAGGGGCCTCTCTATCTTCAATCTAAAGATTTTGAATGGCAGTGCTAATTTAGCAGTAAAAATTGTACGTACCTACTGCTTTATTTTTGCCCATAAAAGGCACATGGCATAACATACACCTTGCCCTATTGTAGGGGGGGGGCACTGTTATTTCAACCTTGCCTTACCCGGGGGCACCATTGGAGGGGGACACTATTAGACGGGCTCTATTGGAGGATTTACGGTAGGTAAGTCAGCAAACACGCGAGAATAAAAGTTGTACGCTGAGACCTGCGCTGCGCCATCCGTTCGTTTATCAGAAAGCGCCGCACCCTTTAGTCGGCCGTGCAAGTGCGCCCTGCCTCTCGGCCGAGTGTACCGCGTCGTCGTCTCAAAAAAAAAATGTGCAGAGGAACTGATACTGAATCTGACGAAAAGCCAACCAATGGAACACACTTTGAGGTAGGCAAAAGCGGGCCGTTGGCAGAGCTACCACTCCAAAGGCAGATATAACAGCACTCCGAATATATACGTAGCTCCGGGGGGGGGGGGGGTTTATGATCAGAAACAGTACCTGATTATAACACCCTGTGTTGTATTTGTATATTTAAGACTTTCTTCAGAAAAAAACTATAGAGAAACTCAATTTTCAATTTTTAATTGGGAAACATTGCTTTGGCAATAAAGTATCCGATATAAATTCATTCAGGGGAGTAGGAAGGGGCGAGCGGTGAGAAACGGTCAATTGCGATGACAAATGTTTAGTGAAATTTGAATCTTGTACACCAAAACATTCTCACCAATGAATCATGCAACCAACACCAAAATATGCATCTTCCAAATATGTTTGGGAATTTGTGTCTAGGGAATACTGTAAGACCTCCAGTTCTAGAGCCGCTCCAATAGTGCCTCCGAGTAAAAGAAGAGATTTAAAAAAGCGTGCCGCGGGGCATTATTGAGGATTCACGCGGCTCATCGTAGGACTTGGGTGGTGTGGGGGGCAGCGGCATGGCCTAGTGGCAAAAAACCGGCCTCTTGCGCGCAAGGTCCTGGGTTCGATCTTGATGGCGCCACTAGATCGAGGACTTCCCTTTCCATGGATTTTCTCGTGCCATCGCTGCCCTAGATTACAGATGGCGTTCTTCCGAAAGTCTTCCGCTAATTACGGCTGTAGACGGGAAGGCGTCATGGAGATGGGTAGGCTACATGGGCCATTGACGGCCTCCTAGCGTCGCCCCAAATCCAACAACAATGGGTGGTGTGGGACCCTCTCTTTTGAGATGCACCAGTGTTGGGTAGTTGTACACGTGGCGGATAGACGAAGCAAAGTGGAAAATACGTACTCTGGCAGAAAACGCGGCAAAAGCTTGGCAAATTTGCTGGCGGTATTCGCTTGATCCTACCCTTCGTCTATCCCAAACGCGCTGCCGCCCTGCAGCTGCGAGTCATCGCTTCGGCGGCGCTCTTAATTGCGGGACGACTCGTCAACGTCTACCTGCCGGTCGTCTACACGTCGATTGGTGCGTCTGAGTCGCGTTTCAATTAAGAAAATTGTGCAGTGATAGAAAGATCGTCGAAATCTAGAACCTCCTCTGTCTTTTGTCGAGCAACTCGTTTTTGATTGGAATTTTAGTACAGCCATTATTATCGGGTACGCAAGAAACTGGAACCAAAAAGTAGTGGTAAGTAAATACCGGTAGGTTGTATCAAAATTTGAGTGACACCCAAAACTGCAGTTCCCATATATTCAACGTCTGAGTCATTGCTACTTGTTTGTATCACTGTTCACTGTGACCACAGATTCGATGTCTGTTTACGTCAGACCTATTATAATCGGGTCTGCGGGCGGAATTGGGGGTTGGGGTGGGGTAAATGACCCAGAAGTCGCCTTCAAGCCAACCATCTACTCAATAGCGGCAGATGACAAGCGTATTTGCCGAAGGCTAAATACCATGAAAGCTCAACTGTCAACAACTTGAGTACATTGATCTCTCAAATTTTGCGTTGAATTTAGTTGACAGCCTCGTCGTGTCGCGTGAAGACAACTCTACCGGTTCAACAACATCGGCTTTGACAGGTCGAGGTCGTCAAAGTGCTCCGTTTCGATGGGATCTCCTCTTGATCTACGGCCTGCTGCAATTCATGCAAGGCGCCGTCTTTGCAGGTTAGCTTTATGGCGTTGTGCTAACTTCAAAAAAGAAATCTGTGCGCTGCAGGAGGTCTGATAAACAGTCTCCGCGACTTTATTTGGATCCCAGTCAGCCAGCACGCCACAAGAGAGGCCAAACTGAAGCTCTTCTCCCATCTGCACAGGTGATGTTGTGACATGGCACAAGTACCCATACACCATAGCGTTTCCTGTCCTGGGAGTGGCGTGGAAGCATTGGCCAAGTCTCTGCGTTGCAGCCTCTCACTGCGCTGGCACCAAGGACGCAAGACGGGCGAAGTGCTGCGCGTCGTCGACCGGGGAGTTGCTGGGCTCAGCCGGCTACTCAAGTGGGTTTGTCTCAGTAGGCCAATGCCAACTCGCCAGTCTGAGCGTCAGGCATAGAGGCGAAACGCTCATTTATTAACTGAAAATAAATACTCCCAGTATCATAATGTTAGGTAGGAGTACATATTATTATTTACATGGCTACATATTCATTCTAATTGCTTTTTTGGCAAACATTGATATGTATGTATCTACCTATGCGTTGTTTGCGAACATTGGTATGTACTGCGTGTAAATAAATGGACGATGGCGATGACAATGTCGTCAGCGTGCCTACGGACGTACACAAACGTACGCACGCGCGAGCGAGTGAGACGTCGTGCTGCAGTCCGAGGCGCAGCGGTTTCAAATTTGCCTCGGCGGCCCCCTTCAGTGTGTACCTCTTCCAAATCGTGCCGACCGCGCTCGACATACTCCTCGCTATCGTCGTCCTCACTTGGTCCCTGAACAGCTGGTTCGCACTGCTCGTCATCCTCGTCGTAGCCATCTATTTGGGTGCGTTACGGTAGCGGTGATGACGTCATCAGAGGCATGCGAAGAAGACGCTGCGTAGCGCTGACGGTCCGTCTGACCATGTGGACCAATCGACTGCGACGAGAGAGAAACACTGCGGGCAACGAGCTGACGGCGAAGGCGACGGACTCGCTGCTCGGATTCGAAACGGTTTGGGCCTTCCAAAGCCTCGAATGGTGCACTTTTTCCGTGCACTAAGAAATGTTATGATGAACTCTTCATTAACCAACAGCAATAAATTGGTAAAAAGCGGCCAAGACAATGCTGCGGAACCAAAAAATGATGTTTACGCTGTTGCCACAAACTCAGCTGCAGGTTGGGTGAATGCGTACGTACATACGTAACTGGTGGAGGGGGGGGGGCTGTCCGGCAGGCGGCAAGTTTACCTTCCCCCACTCCGTCCCTCCCACCCCACCCCCTCCCAATTTTTCTAAAGTCTTCAACCATTCTACAATTGTAAAAAGTATTTGCGTATTTTCGCAATGGATTTCTTTTAGGTGAAGTGCTTTGGGGCAGAGTCGTTTGAGGTCGATCGGTACCGTCAGGCGATTCTAATCAAACAAGTGAGCAAATTTTAGTGTATATACGCGACACATTTCCGAACGTGACGACCAATACACAACAAAATTTATTAAAAATTGTTTGCTCGCACTGCGTTAGATTGAAAGTGCACTAATTGTCTTATTACATTCTGTTGTATTAGCACCGTTTTTGTGGCTGTGCACAAGGAGGGTGTTGCGTTCAGCACGTCCTCTCCCTTTCATCTTACAAGTCTTCCGTAAAAAGCGTAAAAAAGTCTTGCGCAACTTGCATTTGCTGGTTCTAGAACATTCTTTTTAAAAGAAGGCACAAAGCATCTCACGTTTAGGCGCGCGAGCTCAAGACGGTGCGGGGGTTCGCGTGTGTTGGTTCGGCTCTGAACACGACCATGACTCTGGGCTTGGGCCTGGGAATGGCCCTCTGCGCGTCCATGATCGCAGATGGTGCGCCAGCACGCGCTGCTGTAGTGACGCAGCAATCTAAAATACAAAACGTGCTACACCTTTACGACCACGACTTACTTGGCTCAATTATACGCTCCACCGAATCGGAGCCAGACTCTGAATACAAATCAAGCACCGCCTCGAGTATCTCTAGACAGGGCGATGACTCTAGATCGTTGCGCCAGTATTAGATGGCTACGGTGCAGCTGGGGCTGCACTGCACGCACGTTTCTCGTTCTTTTTTTTTTCAGGAAAGAACGGCATGAGCGTTGCTGACTTCGTGTTCTTTACGACATACTTGGCTCAAGTGTACGCTCCACTGAACGCGATCGGAGCTTCCTACAGGTCGTTCCATACAGAGCTCGAGCTGTAGTTTTCGAAGCAAAAGGTTTCGCATCTCGGAGTGTGTGGGTCAAAACAACGTTCTGGGTTGATGGGAGGGAATGAAATGAGGGCGGGGGCTTTCAGGGGAAATTTAATCGATGCTGTTGGTCAACTGAAAATCCAACTTACCCGTACCTAGTACAATGTCAGCACTTTTCGTGGATTTTCTGCTGCTAGCCACTTCAACTCAGATCACCTGCTCGCAAAAGAAGTGCTGTGAGGTGGCTCAATATCAATTTGTCCCATAAAATAAATTAATGTTTTGAGAATACTCAGTTGTGCAATAATGAATCACATTCACAACAACAACAAGACGAAACTGCAAGGTGTGGGAATGCATGTCAACCAAAAGATGTACGAGAAAGTTCCAAGAAAGATCTGGGGGGGGGCAAGAGATTGAGATGGAGGGGGTTGATGCTTTGCTGTGAGGGAAGGGGTGGGTGGGGAGGAAACACTACTGTAGTGTACACAGACTACTGATTCCACGTCACTGCTGTTCGGATTATAGGTAGTTAGAAGGAGTTATGATGGTATTCTTGTCAGGAATGTGAGGGTAATCCTATGTGGAGGAATTTGTCTATACAATGTATTAAAATTATGAGGCTATTGCACGTCTGCTGAACACTCCTTTGATGTATTCAGATTCATGCTTGACTCGTTTGTTGACATGGAGAACATGTTCAGCCTTCTAAAGGAGAAGCAGGAAGTGAGTGCGACGATTTAATTTCGTTGTGTGAGACAATTCGTTTACAATTGGTAAAAGGCTCCTTAAAAAAATAATGCTAAATTGTAGGGATTTGCAAGTGGGTATACTATAGCGAGTGCGATATACACGGGTGTTGCGATGTACATGTAGCTTGCTTGACTACAAGACTCACAAACGTTGAGCAAGTCGATCATTTAAACGTTGCCTTTTCTTTGCCTCTACAGTAATTCATTGCAATATACTACCTAGGTTGTCGATTTGGACACAGCGCAACAGTTAGTGGTCAGTGCTGGCAGAGTGGAGTTCGAGAGTGTCCACTTCAGCTACGTTCCAGAGAGACCGATTTTCAAAGACTTGTCCTTTGTCGCGGAGCCTGGAACTACCGTCGCGCTGGTGAGAGACGACAATGAGTGTACTATCATGCAAACCAGCATCATTCAAGAGTGAGGCTGTTTGTCAGGGCAATTTATGCAATAGGCTATACGTTGTTTTTGCAGCAAATGTAATGTCGACCAAGTATTTTTCAGTATAACTGTATATACAGAATATTCAATTTGGTAAAGGGGCCCAGGGGTAGTTTGCGGCCCCATCGACCAGATGGTGGTGCTGCTTTGTGGGGATGGGGCCGCACAACTCTTGGGCAATATGGACAGCATCTGTACCGGAAAATTGATGCTCTGGAGCCGAACTGTACCGGAACTGGAAAGGTGTCCGAATCCGCGGCCTCGTTGTTGTCTGGAGGCGAAAAAAAACTCGGTGTTCGGACACTTTTCCGGTACAGTTGCTCTGGAGGCTAACTGTACCGGAAAGGTGTCCGAATCCGCGGCCTCTCTGTTGTCTGGAGGCGAAAAAAACTCGGTACGCGCACGCACGCACGCACGCACGCACGCACGCACGCACGCACGCACGCACGCACGCACGCACGCACGCACGCACGCACGCACGCACGCACGCACGCACGCACGCACGCACGCACGCACGCACGCACGCACGCACGCACGCACGCACGCGCGCACGCGCACACGCGCACACGCACGCACGCACGCACGCGCGCATGCACGCGCACACGCACGCGCGCACGCACGCGCGCACGCACGCTCGCACGCACGCACGCACGCACGCACGCACGCACTCACGCACTCACGCACGCGCACACGTGCACACGCACACACGCACGCATGCACGCATGCACGCACTCACGCACTCACACACGTGCAGGCACGCACGCACGCACGCACGCACGCACGCACGCACGCACGCATGCACGCAGGCACGCACAAACGCACGTGCACACGCACGCACGCACGCACGCACCCACGCACGCACGCACGCACGCACGCACGCACGCACGCACGCACGCATGCACGCACGCACTCACGCACTCACGCACTCACGCATGCGCAGGCACGCATGCACGCACACACACACACGCACGCACAAACGCACGCGCTCACGCACGCACGCACGCACGCACGCACGCACGCACGCACGCACGCACGCACGCACGCACGCACGCATGCACACACGCACTCACGCACTCACGGACTCCCGCACTCACGCACGCGCACATGCATGCACGCACGCATGCACGCACGCATGCACAAACGCACGCACGCACGCACGCACGCACGCACGCACGCACGCACACACGCACGCACGCACGCACGCACGCACGCACGCACGCACTCACGGACGTGCACACGCATGCACGCACGCATGCACGCACCCACTCACACACGCACCCCCGCACGCACGCCCCCACGCACGCACGCCCGCACGCACGCGCACACGCATGCACGCACACGCGCACGCACGCGCGCACGCACGCACGCACGCACGCACGCACGCACGCACTCACGCACGCGCTCACGCAAGCACGCACGCACGCACGCACGCACGCACGCACGCACGCACGCACGCACGCGCACACGCATGCACGCACACGCGCACGCACGCACGCACGCGCGCACGCACGCACGCACTCACGGACGCGCACACGCATGCACGCACGCATGCACGCACGCACGCACGCACGCACGCACGCACGCACGCACGCACGCACGCACGCACGCACGCACGCGATGACGCTGTAATGGCTATTGGGAATCACGACGATAATAGTGCGTGGACCAAGAACAAGAAAACCTAACGACTTGCGGCTCGGCTGCCTTCCGTTCCACGTTCACCTGACCTCATCACGACTGCAAGCATACACACCGTTTCTGCGTCACAAATCTTGCGTCGCTCAGTAGGTGCAGTTTGTGTTGCTACGCTAGCTAGCTACCTACCTAGCCTTGTGTAAGTCGACTGCTACGAAGCGACCGTGTAACATAGGGGGGAAGGGGGGAGAGGCTGACAAACCAGTGTAGATAACTCTTGTAGATAACTAGATAACCTTTTGACGCAGTCAGTTATATTGCAATCTGTGGCCCTTCTGTCCCTGTGGACCGCAGGAAGTTTAGAACTGGCGACCTACACATGCACCTATATGGAACCGACACATGTACGTGTAGATACGTATACGTATCTAGATCAGTTGTCTGTATAGATGCGTCGGCCGACACATGTATATAGCCGACACATGTATATACGTCATTGGCACTCGCAGACGTTCGTCCTCTGAGAAGCTGTGCATGACCATAGTGGAAAAAAAACAGAAGAACGAACAAACAATGAACAAATGAACATATATTTACATGTAGAGTAGTTGCGCGAAGCCGCAGGCACGATTTTTGGAAAAAAGATTATACAGGCACCTCTCAAAATAGCCATAAAAATTTATTAAAAATACACAAACTGTGAAATACACGAACTTTGGGAAAGCAGCGAGGGGCTTGCCGTCGCAGAATTTTTGAGTAGTTATGTCGCATAAGAAAGAAAATAGTGAGAGAGAGAGAGAGAGAGAGAGAGAGAGAGAGAGAGAGAGAGAGAGAGAGAGAGAGAGAGAGAGAGAGAGAGAGAGAGAGAGAGAGAGAGAGAGAGAGAGAGAGAGAGAGAGAGAGAGAGAGAGAGAGAGAGAGAGAGAGAGAGAGAGAGAGAGAGAGAGAGAGAGAGAGAGAGAGAGAGAGAGAGAGAGAGAGAGAAGGAAAGCACAGGAGTATAAGTACATTTCCAAACTTTGCAACAGGATCAAGAATACCCAGTTTTTTTCGCCTCCAGACAACAGAGAGGCCGCGGATTCGGACACCTTGCCGGTACAGTTCGGCTCCAGACCAACTGTACCGGAAAAGTGTCCGCTTTTGTAACTTCGTCACGGTGGACGTTTCCAAAATTTTATTTTTCATCTGTACTGGAAAAGTGTCCGCTTTTCATACTTAGTCAAAAAAAATGATGGGGCCGCAAACTACCCCTGGGTCGGTAAAGGTGTCAATCCCAAAGAGTACTTGTACGCTACATACCGAGAGTATACATATACATACTACCAACTGTATTCTGCAACAGTGCACCCATCTCCAATAGTTCCACATCAAACTAATCCGCCCGGCTGCTGAAACCATAGAACTCCAGGATTTACGGTATACTACACGCCTACCCTCCTAGTACATGGTCGTGTGACAGGTGGGGCCGTCCGGAGCAGGCAAGAGCACGGTGATTCGGTTGTTGCTGCGGCTCTTCGACCTGCACGGCGGTCGGATTCTCATAGACGGTCAAGACATCAAGCAGGTCGGTGATGTTTTCACTGACAGACACTTTCCGTTGTGCTCGAGTTTTTGCACGCGGGTACGGGCTCGCCTTGAGAAGTGGAGGCTAACGCGGCATACATACACATTGGAACGGCCGCAAGCCATACGGTCCCTGAAAGCGGAGTAAGACTCTGTAAGCTGACAAAAAGTTGTTTGAGCTCTAGAGTCACACTATGCATCGGGCCGCGTTAAACGCTTACTTACTTCCGTTTTTTTTTGTATTCGAGGCATTACTTGAAAGTAGAAAATTATAGAAGTCGAGGATCCAAAACTCGGTGCGGGGGGGGGGGCGACTTGATGGTCTAACAAATTGTGTGGACCGAAGCTTTGTGTGTACCAAAAAATGAATGGCCCACCACAAAATCTCGCAACCTGGGGTGGGGGACTACTGGGTGGGTGCGCGCTAATGGGGTGACTCGCTCACAGTGCCCGACATGGTCCTCTACTACCACAATATTCCAAAAGGCGCGATCCGCATGCGGACGAGCCGTCGTCCATTGCCGACTTGCAGGTGACGCAGCGGTCGTTGCGCTCTCAAGTGGGCGTGGTGCCGCAGGAGGCGGTGCTGTTCAACGACACCATCGAGTACAACATTCGCTATGGGCGGCCAACTGCAGGAGACCTGGAGATCTCCGATGCGGCCAGAGCAGCGGAAATACACGAAAAAATTCTCTCATTTCCTACGGGTAACCATTGTTTTATTACTGAATGCTGCTACTTACGTAACCATGTAGAGATATGGTAGGGCGTGTTGCACGTTTGGTACTTCATCTTTGTCGAGTTGCAGTGAGTTAATCTACCTACTACCGTACCTCAAGATATGCGCTTGCTGAGATTCTGACATTGTTCTAACATTGGGGCGTTGGATCCGGTGGCATTGCACGGCACCACAGTGTGTTTGTTGTCGTCGTACTAGTACACTTGTCGTAGTACACCAATTCCTTATACAGATCTACTAGAACGCGTAGTATACACCGAGTCCGAGAAACGCGTATACACCTTGGTGTAACATCTATACCTTGGTGTAACATCGCAGGTAGTACACTACATACTAAGTACCTATACGTACTACATAGGTAGGTACATTGTACATAGCCTAGTGCACGTCCAAGCAGTGTGCAGGCTACGGCTTGGTGGTGGGAGAGCGCGGCCTGAAGCTGAGCGGAGGAGAGCGGCAACGGGTCGCCATCGCGCGCACCATCCTCAAGGCACCGCGCGTCGTCCTCTTAGACGAAGTTCGTTTGCGTTGCCTTCCCGGGTGCCCTTTGAAACCTTGACCGGTTCCTTTTTTAAAACTTAAAACTTTTATTTTTGACGGCCGCGAGGCAAGGTGGGCCCCCACCTGGCACTGATTTTTGGCCGAAGCCACGGTACAGCCAGAAACCGGAGCAGTGGTTTAAACCCCTTGCCCAAGGGTGTTGCCGTGGTTTTTACCCAGCAAGGAATCGAACCCCCGACCTCGCGGTCAGGAGTCGAACGCCTAACGCACTACGGCACAGCCCCACGACAGCCCTCGCCCCACCTCATGCCACAACGCTTGTACTGTGCGTATTGCTTGCAGTGCAGTAGGTACAATCATCATTGGAAGCATTACTTCCACTACCTACAAAAAACTTAGCGGTGGCCGGGTTGACAGCTGCTTTTCCGACGACGACGTTTGCGTATCACCGTCGCTCTTCCTCTGTTCAAGCCAGGTAATGCACCCACCCGGTTCTGTTGAGATCGGGTTGGGTGGCAAGTGAGCTGAGATGCCTGGTCACCTCACAACCAATCCAATGCAGACGCGATCCAATTCTGCCTTGCGCTCAGAGCGCGGTTTCGAAATTCCGATTTCGTTTCTGTCCAGGCGACGTCGGCGCTGGACACGGCAACGGAGCGCAGTATCCAGACGTCGCTTGATCGCGTCTGCGCCGGCAGGACGACCATCGTGGTCGCGCACAGACTCTCCACTGTCGTCCACGCCGACGTCATTTTGGTGCTCTCTGAAGGCGAAATCGTCGAACGCGGCAGGTTAGTGGCGTAAGCAGTTTACAAGGCACGAGGAGGGTGTGCAATACAATTAGTTTGTGGCACTGTGGCAAAAGTTTCCCCGCGAGAACACATGAGCACAGGTATTCTGTCGTATTTTTTTTTATTTATTTTTGACGACAACCGCCTGACACAGCACAATGGCCGTTAACTGAATCACGAGGAGCACAGGGCGGCGCCGTATACATAACAGTGGGCGTTGTTCTGCCGCGAGGCAAGGTGGGCCCCCACCTGGCACTGATTTTTGGCCGCAGCCACGGTACAGCCAGAAACCGGAGCTGTGCAAGAAGAGCCAAGAAATTGTCTTAGCACATGAGATAAAATGGCAAAACTGGGTAGCTGAGAAGCTCTCTCATGTTACAGACATCGAGAGCTGCTCAGCGCTGACGGAATGTACGCTGGAATGTGGAGACGGCAGCAAGAGACCGACTAGAGGAAGTGCGACAACGGTACATGGTCAGCAAAAAACTCTGTTTAGTTTTTGCCACTGTTTATTTCATAAAGTCGACTGCGCACTTTCAAGTGTTGATCAAGCTGGTTACAGAAGGATCTTGCTTCAAGGCGTGGTTGTGTGAAATAAAATGCAAGCGCCGTACCTTGTTAGGTGTCTCAATGAGTCAATACGTTGATTTTAGACTTGTTTTTGACACTTTCACACCGTCACACAACCGTTCGTCGCTGTCCAGCCTTATGCTATAGCGTGCGTCTCGCGCGTCACGCAAAATCAGAGCGTCCCGCGGGACGTAACGCAAATCCGGGATTTGGTACTCAACTTTTGGGATTGAGGGTAACACTATTCTTTTTCTCCCAGGGTTGCGTGATTGAGCAGCGCGGCCGCAACGGGCACTGTCACTAGTCACTACTATGATTGACCGGCGCGCATTGATTACGAGTTTCAGTTTTAGCTTTGCTAGACGGCTGAAAGATGAAGGTGACGGACACAACCGATGGGCCGAACACGAAGGGGTGCGCAGGATAGTTTTGCAGCTGAATCAACCGTACAGACATGTGGACTGTTTGCTGGAAGTCATTCGAGTCACGGGAGCACAATTGGCTCTGCGAAACTCACGGATCTACATACATGATCTATACATACCTAGGCAATTTCGCCATTGTACACACGTTTGCCGTTTCATGGGGCTAAAAGTATGTTACACAGCCCCTTGTTGTGAAGCGCCTCCGTCGCTCTCTCTCTCTCTCTCTCTCTCTCTCTCTCTCTCTCTCTCTCTCTCTCTCTCTCTCTCTCTCTCTCTCTCTCTCTCTCTCTCTCTCAATCTCTCTCTATCTCTCTCTCTCTCTATCTTTCTCTCTCTCTCTCTCTCTCTCTCTCTCTCTCTCTCTCTCTCTCTCTCTCTCTCTCTCTCTCTCTCTCTCTCTCTCTCTCTCTCTCTCTCTCTCGTCGTCTAAGCGGAACGTCTAAGCGGATCTAAGCGGAACGTCATCGCCATGAAAGTCGTGTGCTCAGCACTGCTTGTTGTCGTGGGCTGCGTCGTTGGGTCCGCGCGGGCCTGTCCTAAACCTGGCCGTGAGTTCAGCTTCACTGTTGAGTTTCTCGTTTGTTGAATTCGTTTCACCGCGCTACAGCGAATCCATGCGCGGCTTACATCAAGATCCTCGACTTGGCTCTCAAAGACAAGGAGGACGCGGACATCACCACGCAAGCGCTCGAAATTGCAAAAGCGATGCACGAGCAGTTCAAAGGCGCTGCTGTTGTTTTTCATCGCCTGACGCACAAGTGTTGATAGTGCGTTTTTTAGCTGGCTTCGGAATATTCGTTCGCGACACTCGCTCCCGCTACGTACAGATTCCTCTCGCTGCGACCTACCAAGCGCAACTCCGCTGCGTGACATCGCGATTCAACGGTCGCCTCAAACGCTACTTTCACTACTCGAGTAGGAGGTACATATGTGTTTGCGATCGCGAAAGCCGTGCGGTTGTGCATCGTGGAGAAACACTGGAATAACTTGAGTGTGGGAGGGGGGTTGATTCCGCTTCTCCATCAACCCAGTCGAAGCTCAACCAAAACTAACCGTCTAGACAGTTTCTAAAGACTTTTCAACATCTTTTGAATGATGAGATTGCGTGTTTTGTTACTTTGTTCGGTGTTTTGTACAGAAACGGTACATTTTATGTTGATTGCACTGCAGCCGTGTTTGCGGCATATCTTTGAGCATTTAAGATCATTTCAAATCTTTTAGATACTCTCCCCGCCAATCGTCGGTGGCTGCCGCCGTGACTGAATCCTTTTTCGAGTCGAGTAGGCCGCTCTGACCGCAGACGCACACAGGCGTCGGCTTCGCACGCCGCCTAATTTGTAGGTTCAGCGGCAGCAGTCGCGGACAGGTGCCCGTACTCGTCGCTGAGACGCTACATCGAGCAAGGCATCCGGAAGAGTATATTCGTGGATCGGCAGCTGTCGGCCACCATCGACATCGCTCGTAGACAAGAATCCGGTGACTGACTGACCGTGAACTCTGCCGCTTTGCTTAGTGAGACAGCGCCTCAAGCGCGGGAGAGGAAAGGGTGGACCGCCACCTTTGCTCACAATGAGCAGAATTTTCTTAAAAGATTATTCAACCTCTCCAGATTGATAAATACGTGTTCTTCTTTCAGTAGTACATGTCCATGAAGCTATTTAGACCCTATGCATTTTTCCCAGGCATTTAGGTATGTACACAGGTACAAAACGTTTCCATTCTGTAAGCGACGCGACGCGTTCAGGCTACTGGTTGGCCATGGGCTTCGACCGAGCCCTTCAGGGAAAGCTGCGCAAGGGCATTAGCTACGGCATCACCGCCTTCCAGTACTGCGACGTTCTCATCAACGGCATCCGCTACCATCTTATTCAAGTCGCCCAGGAGCAGTGAACCTAAAAGAACATGACCGCACTTAGACTGTTCGGTTCGCTGCCTCCTCTCCTCTCTGCTTGAAACGTTTTGTTGACGACTTGCTGATGGCGCGCTCAATCTTGTGAAGCGTCTAAGGTCAATGGATTACTGACAATGAGAGTATCCTCGGTGTGCTGTGTCAGCTTTCATTCGTGCGAACCGTTCCGTGAGCAAGCTGTGCACGTACAGCAGCAGCGGTGCAAATTCAATCAACTGTGCACGCGATGCGTAATTACTGCGGACGTTCTCATTAGCCACGCGGAAGCGAGCTGTTTTTTGTCGCCGAAAAATTGGTTGTTGACTGATTAAACTGAAAGGGAGCCAATTATAGGGGAGGGGTAATTATTACCATGCAGCCAAATTTTGGGTCAGCAGACAGCCCCTTGCGGCGATGCGATTTGTGAAAAAGGGCAAAAGCCAGAGGCCAGACCAAAGAATGCGGAGTATTTTGGTGCTGCATTTAAAGGATGGGATGGGATGTGGACAGCGGACACTAACATCGTCGTCAAATCTGTTCGCGCGAATGACACGTCGTGCACGCCCCCCTCCATACCCCACCCTAGATCTTGGCAATTAAGATAACGGAGCAGAGTAATGATTTAATTGCAGGTACATGTATACGTGAGTTCTTTCTTCTCAGCATACAACAACAAACGCAGACAAAGCACATTCTCTTCCACAACTCAGCGGATCGAAGCCAGAGCGCTGAGTCCCCCGCCGACTTGATCGGGCCCGTCAGTTGCCCGCGCCGATCCGTCCGTCGAAGCCGCCGTCAGTCGTGAACGCTGCGCAGAGCCGCTGGTCGACTGCAGCTCCGAGGGGAGGAGCGCCTTCGTCGCTCCGGACTTCAGGAGGCAGTAGTGGACGCCGACGCCCCCGGCTACGCTGCTGCCGATAGCAGCCGCCGCTAATAGAACTATGATTGACCAGGACGGGAGCGGGTCACTCAGCCCGTGTTCCTGCTGGCCAACATCTGTTCCGTGGCTTGCTGCAGAGCCGTTGGGATCAATGGTACTGAAGAGGATGGACGCGCCTGCTGCGCCAGTTGGTTCGGTTGAGATGAGAAGCTTGAACGAGCTCCAGACATTTTCCAGACTTGGGGGCGTCTCTGCTGCTGTAGTAGTGGACTCCCTGGCTCTGGCAGACCGGTTTCTAATAGCTCGACTGACTGAAGCTACTTTAGCAGAGGTGGAAGTTGTGCCAGGTGCAGACGTCATATTGTCAGTTTCAACGACTGTGAGATGAGTTGTGCCTTGGAAAGTGGTCGCCCCTGCTGCAGTACTCCAAGCTCTGGTGCTGGCGGATCTGTTTCTGATAGCTGTGCTGCTTGAAACTGTCTCAGAGGTCGAACTTTTGCCAGTAGTTGCAGCCGTTGCATTAACGGTGAGCAGATCATTTGTGCCATAGAAGGTGGCCGCGCCTGTGTCGTTGAACGTCCCATCGAGCTGTGCGCGCACGTGACTCGACAGGAAACTGTGAGTGAGTCTGGAGTTGCAGAACGCAGTCCTGCAGCAGCAGGACAACGTCTCGCGATCGCTCCAGCAGAATCCTTCTTCGCGCCTGTCCACATGCAGATACTGTAGGTTCCCCCTTTCGTCAGATTCCATCGCTTGCGCGCAGGAGCGGTGCTCCTCGTGGAGTCGAGCCAGTAGCAAGAGGCCGGTAGAGTTCGACCAGTCCCACGTCTGGATTCGAACCAGAGCGTCTCCGCTGGTCCGGTTGTACTCGACCATGCACCAGGGTTGGGTCTGATTCGACGGCGTGGACAAGGGCCTCAGCTCGGCAATCAGACAACCGTTGGCAGTGTCGTTCACCAACGCGTGCATCACGGATGTTGGGCCCGTCAGTCGCGTCGGGTCGTTGCACAAGTCGTTGTCGTCGCAGCACACTATTCGAAGATGGGGGCGGCGGCAGATGCGGTTCGTTGCGATTCCTGCAAGTGAAAAGTGGACCATAAATGAAACTGGAAGCGAAATGAGATGTTGCGAAGCGGGAGCCAAGACGGCAAGACCGAAAGAGATCACGTCGGCGCCTTTGAAAAGCACGTGGCAGAAGCGATGACGATGAGGTACCGCCGTCTTCACTTGCAGACTTGAAGACAGCGGCAGGCGACGCAGGGCGATTGCCGACCTAGACGTTGCGGTCAAGTTTTGATTGTTCATGTCAAGTTTTGCGCTGCTAAGAAACGAGACCAACTCCATGGAGACACGTCCCACGCTGCAGAGCAGACAAGGAACAATCGCCATCTTGGCCAGCAGCTGCAGACTGACGAGCAGCAGAGTAGGCATCATTGATTTTAATGATGACCAGAATTGCACGTTTGCTAATTCCTGGTACTATTTGCAACAGAATTTATGTTGTGTGCATATAACCGTATAATAATCGATCTGTAAAAGTAACGATTTTAGGCAAGGGAGCTCAACTAAATTGGTTTAGTAGAACGCAGTGCATGCGTATCCCGTCATCTGCATTGCTCTCGGTTGCTGCATTCCCTGGCTTGATTGCATTTCCCAGTTTAACAACACACGTACACAGGGAACCGAAGTGGCAGACGTCAAAAATCTGTCAATAAAACGGATCGACAGACTGCTAAACTTAGACGAGCCGCAATCGAGAGACTGTACAAGGAGTGTCCATTACGAGATATGTATTTTCATACAACGAAAGTGTGGTGCAGCTTGTTCAACTGCCGGCTTTCAAATGTTTGAACGTACTGCCGACCGTATGTTTGCAATGGCTGTCAGTGTCAAGATCGAGATCGAGAATAGCAAATTTTCCGCAAGACCCACTTGTCGTGACATTATACACGAGAACGCGAACTTTGCTGTTAGGCGTGTATACTGTAGTACACGCCTGCGTACACTGTAGCCTTTTGATGGCGCCAATCTGGCGATCGAGCCAGCGCCGCTGCTCTTTTTTGCATATCCGCTCGCGCATGACACATCGCCGTGCCGCTCGCTCGATATAGAGCCGACGCTTGCGTAGTCTTGTTGGAACCGATTTTCACGTAGCTGTCTTGGGTTTGGCGCACGGCAGGCAAATACACACTACGTACAGGCCTTGTTGTTTCGAACGAGTCGCGCCACGCGCCACCACACACTTCCCTGCAAGACGACGCGATAGCGACATCCTCTCTTAGCAAGCACTACTGGTCGGACAACAAGGACAGTGCACCTATATCCCGGGAAGATGCGTCACTTGTCTCGCTGAATTTCCTGTGTCTCGCTTGTCTCGCTGAACTTGCGTACATACACCGACAACGGAAGTGAAACATGAGTTACATACATGGGGTAGGAAGTGGGTTGGTACATTGTAGGAACGCACCTGCACCTGCGGCTGTCCAAGACGGCGCTGAGGCGGTCCCGCGAAGCGGTCGAGCGCGTCTGCGGCCGTCACAAGGAAGGACCCCGAAAAGAAGCGGCTCTGCAACGACGCTGGCTCGCGAATCTTTGCAGGGCAAGTGCATGCGCGCAAACTCGTCCACGTACTCGAGCAAGGCGTGCGCGCTCGCTGCAGACTTGTGAAGTTCTTGAGCGGCGAGGCAAGCCCCATTGAAGCGTGCGCCAACATCAATCTCTGCTGAACCCGACCGAGTTCAGCTGAGAACATGACGAAAGTTCACTGCAGCAAAGCGAGATTCAAATACTATATCCATTTTCCGTTGGCAATGCTTAGGATTTGTTTGCAAGTCAACCTACTTCTCATTTTGTCTAGAAGAGGAATCATCGAAATCGGATAAGATTTCAAAAAGTTCTGACCCTTCAAATTTGAAGTCCGAATTTGCCAGGCAGTGACTCAAGGTGTAGGTTGGTTCGATGTCAGAGAGCAATTCGCTCAACGTCAATCGAAAAAGTAGGTCGAGGGAGTTCTACACCACCTTTTTTAGGTTCTGTTCAAAAAATTTTATTCAGAAGCGGACCTCCAAACCTTTTCCAATGAGATTGAGCAAAAAGTGCATTTTCAGATTTGGGCCTGCCACTGCTGCGGCGTGAAAGCTGGCCCATCCGCATAATTGGGTCAAACAACCTTCAGGACATTCCCAACAGATGTAGTGTCTCAGACTTTCATTTCAAACGTTCAATAAAAATTTTCAGTGCAATGCTTTAGCAGCGCGCGTTTTTTGCTCTGACTTTGAATTTCGCCACTGTTGTGATGCAAATTCCAAAACCGGCTCAAAACGGGCATCATTATCATGTAGCCCATGAAATTTCGCACACTTCCAGAAGTTTTGCTGGAGACGGCCGAAGAAGACAGGCGTTTGACTGCAGTGTGCATGTTTATTGCGCCTTGATCATTTACCCGCAAATTCGGACTTCAAATTTGAAGGGTCATAACTTTTTGAGATATTATGATGATGATTCCTCTTCTAGACAAAATCCCAAAGCGTTCTGCGTCTATCTATGGTCCAAATTTCACAAAAATCCGATAAAGAAATCAAAAGTTATTCAAGAAACAAATCGGTTAATTAAAAAAACACCCTTTACATACTGTTTCTTTCCCGTTGCCCCAGTTGGAGAAGTCAACGGCGCGAGATATGGCGAACTTGGAGGCCGTAGCCGTAATCAAGCACCTTCAGCCGACCAAACCGTCATAAAAGGCATGATCCAAACAGCTTTTCGCCTGAGTTGAGGGAATTTAAACCTAGGTAAAAAGTTCACGCATCAAAGTTAGACCTTTACGTGCCAAAAAGTGTGCCACAACAAGTGCCAAAAATTGCAACAAATTTCATGAAGGAGCAGCGTAGAAATGAGCGATCAAACGTCGGAAGTTAGCGGTGGCTCACCCTGCAGTATTTGGTTTAGCCGTTAGCACGCTTGCTTCAGAAAAAAACAGCTTGCCGAAAAGACGAAGCCTGCCTTGACAAGAAGTGCCACTGGCTCTTTTTTTGGAAATTGCTTCCTTATTATAAGTTCAAAAACAATAGTTCCGGACCTGTACCGTGTATAGGTATAGCGCTAGTCAGTGTTATTACACAAAGTCAACCAGAGACACCCCACTAATAGGCGCAGTCAGGCCGTCCTGGAAGGTTGTGACGCTCGGTCTGCACGACGGCTGTGTTTCACTTTTAGCAGTTTAATGGCGCGCGCACGTTCTTCATACTGCTGCGCTGCGCTACCCGCTTCTGCGAAAACTGCGCCGCTTCCCTTCAAATGCGCACAAGCATTTGCGTCGAAGGATAGGATTAGGATCGTTGCAGGAACGCCACCTACCAGAAAATGACTTGGACAGATGGAGTGCACTATGCCTTCGGCTCCGTTCCCGCCATGTACTATTCGTCTCTGAATGTCGTGTCTCGAATGGCTCGCGCCTTTATCGAGCGCTCCTTCGAGAGTCACTATGGAGTGAAACCAAGTCGAGCGCAGGCTACCTTTTGGTGGTCCATTGTAAACTGCTCATTGGCTGTAGGACTCGTGATGGGCTCATTGTTCTCCGCGATCGCGCTTGACAGACTTGGTGAGACGAGGACTAGATACAGTATGTACTCTAATTACCCACCCCTTTTCATAATTAACACCAATCCTAAAATTGGCCCCCACCCAATAAGTTTGCCACAGTCCCCCAGACTGGTGTTTGAGTGTTTTGTGTGCATATTCAGTATTCCTTCTTCAGGGCGCAAAACGACGCTGGTCACGGTTAGAAACCTGCTGACCATTTCTGGCGCTCTCTTGCAGTTCTGCTCCGCTCAGTTCTTGAACTCTTTTGAACTGATGATTGTTGGCCGCTTCTTGGTGGGCATCAGCTTGGGCCTGACGCCCAGCTTGGCCATTTACATCTCCGAGTGCAAGAGGCCCGGACAGACTGCGAACGTTGGCACCTTTCTGATTTGTGCGATGCTCGTGCAGAACGTCACCAGCCAAGTACTCTGCTTGCCCGTGCTGCTAGGCAACCCGCAACTATGGCATTTCGTCCTGCTGGTACGGTTTCACGACCTTGCCTGAATTGCACCTAACGTAAATCCCCCAATAGTGCCCCTGGGCGCTATTCTTTCAACCTTTCTTTACACGGGGCACTATTGGAAGGGGTTCTATACCTTAAACCTAAGAATTTTGAATAGTAATGCTAATTTTGCTGTCAAAATTGCCGGTTTTTTTGGTGATTATGATCACTTTGCCACTGAGTCGGTAGCGAAAGAACTGAGGGGAGATTCACCTTGCGAAGGCGGCAATGGTTTAAAGAAACTGGAGCGCGACAGTACGGCCTACATAGTACACTTAATTGAACCTTGGCCTTTTAGTTAGTCGAGTTGAGGGGGGGGGGGGGGCTGTTGCTGTCGAGGAGGGGGGGGCGGTATGGCGCTGCCTAACCTTTGAAGGAAAGTCCCAATTCGCACTGCACTGTCCCATGACTACGCTCAATGCTCAAGGATGAGCAAGCGTCGCGTCATCATGATGCGCTCGTTGCAGGTCCCACTGTTTCACTCTCTCGTCCACCTCTCGCTGGCGTTCTTCACCAAGGAGTCTCCCAAGCATCTCTACATCACCAAGCACGACGAGAAGAGGGCGAAGGAGGCGTTCGACTACCACGTGCCAGAGGGTGACTGGGCGGCGGTGAAGGCGCTCTATGACAAGGAGAAGCAGCTGCAGAGCGGCAGGCATGCCAGCATTCCAGAGGTTATCGCTACCAAGCACTACAGATGGCCCATCATCGTCTGTGTAGTGTGCGTCATGGGCAACAAAATGAGCGGTTCAGGTGTGGCGAATTCTCCGTTTCTAAGTGAGGATCTGCAACGATAATTTTGCAAACAGTATGTGTACAGTGACATGCACAACACAACTGACCAAATGTTATCTCAATCCGGCCCAAATCCAGTGCTGATGTACAAAGAAATCGCCAACCACAAGCACGCTTTCAATATGGTTACATGTGCTGGTCTCTTTAAACATTGCCTGGTTCTATTCCACGGAAATGATCGAGTCCTCTGGCCTGAGCCCTGAGAACGCCATGTGGTTCTCAGTGGCCGCCCTTCAGAGCGTGACCCTGGTGATGGTCGTGATCCACATCATCTTTCAGATCGTCAGGCGCAACTCAAGAAGACTGCTCTTCCTCACTGGAGTGGGCAGCGGAATACTCGCCACTTTCTGCATGTTGGTCGGAGGACAGTTTGCCAACAAGGACATCAGTTAGGTGTCTTTTCGGTGTAGATCAAATTTTTGGAAAGGAGAGCATGCGAGGAGAGTATGGGGGAGAGTAAAGCAGAATCAAGAGAAGGGGAACCCTCTCCTTGTTTCCTTGCTGCTACTCTTTGCAGAGATGAATTCAGCTCTCAAAGGCTCTTCTTGGCCAATCCCCCAAAAATCTTGCGCTGTGTGCGAAATTTAGCGTTTTACAAGATTAGGTACGTTAACGGTTTTGAGCCAGTTTTGGAATTTCCATAAGAACCCTGGTCAAATTCAAGTGTGACGAAAGAACCACGCATTGCAAACACTCGTTCCTGAAAGAAAATAATTAGAGTATAAAATAAAAATCCGGTAAACGACGATTACAGTTACGAAGGCCACATAAAGTTTCAGCATAAACATTTGAAAGCCAGCGAAAGTACGCAAATTCAGACGTTTCCAATTTCAGTATTTTACTCGGTGCCATTGGCCTCATGCTGTCCGTATTCGCCAACGTCGTCGGGCCCTTTCTGATCCAGCCGATTCTGCCGCTCGAGATCGCTCCGCAAACTGTGCGCGCAAAGGCTAGCGGCTTGGCCTACTCCTGCAACAACGTCGTCATTCTCGCCGTCACGCTGCTCTATCCGACCGCGCACATCTGGCTGGGCAGTTTTGCTGTGCTGCCCCTGTTCCTGGCCGGGATCGCCTGTTTCGTCTTCCTCTACTACAAAATGCCCGAGAGCAAAGGCAAGACCGTGGTCGAAGTCACAAGCATTTGGCGTGACTCCAGCAGTCAAGCTGCACGTGAAAAGAGCACCGTAGAGGAGAACGGACGACCAGACCAGGCGGTGGAGGGCGCGGAAGAAAAAGAAAGTGTGATCTAGACCGAATAGATAGCTGCAGAACACATTCAAAGAATTATAGGCGAGCATTGCCATTCACACAACATGCAACGTGGAGTACAAGACGTACACGAACGATGAAGGTCGATGATTGAGATGGCAACTGCACATCTTGTTTTAACTTGCCAGCCTCTTGTCGTCAGTATCTCCCAATCTCTGCTTGCAACGTCGGCTTGCGCGATCATCAGAAAACGAACGTTCTGCAAGGGTGATACGCATGTACAGAAGGCGTATCGCTAGGCTGTATGATTCCAACCAGGTATTTCCTAGCCTGTTGTGTTGTTGTCGTCGTGTTGTCGCGCCCCCGCTGCTCTCGTCGGTGGCAGCGGGGCGGTTCGGGTGCGTGATCGGGGATACGGTCGATGCCTTCTCGGCAGGGGTTCTTCAAAGGCGACACAAGACAGGGGAAACTCCAAAGACAAAAGGGGACAGGGCGACGGCAAAATAACAAAACAAAACTACGCGACCGAACTCACGGACTGACAAGCGAGGCGAGAGAGCGCACTTAAATACCACGTCGCAGCTGAGACGAACAAGAAACTAAACTTTATGGTATTATGCAAATATCGGAACTTAACTTACGGTAATTTACATAAACAATATCGCTCTTGTATCGTCAATCGCCCCATGCGCCTCCTCTACAGCTGCCCTTCGAAGAAGGCGTCCTCGCGGCAGCTGAACTCCTTGGGCCCCATGCGTCTTCGGCGGCGGCTTCGGGCGGTCGGCGCTCGTGGGCGGGGAAGTGGCTGGCCACGGCGGAGCGGGTCGAGTCGGAGTCGGTGTCGTAGTGGGCCGGTGACGGCGGTCGTCGTCTGTTCGAGGGGGTCCACTCGAGCCGGCGGCGCGAGTGGGCGAAGCAGAAGGCGGGCTGGCGAGGCGGCGCGGCGAAGCACTGCGGTGTCGACAGACGCAGTGACATCAATGGCGGGATAGGCGCGTTGCGGTGGCGAACCAGCGGAGTCGGCGCCGGCGGGACTGGAAGGAGGCGGCGCGGCTCGTCGAGGCGTCGTGGCGGACTGGCCTGGCGTCGGCGCAGGTACTCGACGGCGAAGCGGTAGGGGAACTTGTCGTAGTTCTCGGCCGTCATCAGCGTGTAGTCGAACTCGGCTACGGCAATCGTGGGATCGACACCGCGCCACGGTGCCGACGCCTCCTCCAGCGTAGCCTTCTGCTGCTGCACAGCACTGGACAGAGGGTGTGACACGGCCGACGCGGCCTTTGGCTGGATCAGTGAGACGGGCGGTGGAGACGGGGCTTCGTCGTCGGGCTTGCAGCATTCGGCGTCGCTGCTGCTGGCGGAGGTCGAGCAGGTCGAACCGCGCTCGTCGTGCGCGTCCCAAGACCATCTGGCGCTGGCGGGCGCGCCCTTCGTTCGCGACGGCCGTTGGATGGTGGAGGCGTGGGCGCGGCTTGCCGAAATCTTCTTGGCCAGCGTCTGGCCTTTCGGGTTCGAGTTGAACAGGGGGCAGGTCTTGTCGTACTGCCTGTGCCCGGAACCGTTGCACGCAAAGCAACGATTCAGCGACGGGTCGAACGGAGGCGGTCTCCGTCTCGCGTACGGCGTCACGCGAGCGGACGAAGCAGCTCGGTCAGGCTGCGCAGGCGACGACTTCTGGACCGGCAGCGGCGAAGGCCGGTAGTCGTCCGAGTCGGGCGGGAACGCGAAATGCGGGCGTGGTGGCTTGTCGCACTGCTGGCGGTACCGACCGCCTCCTCCAGACAGGGCGCAGCTGGAGGGAAGACGACTGTCGGGTGAGTCGTGGCTCGGGGGCGCAGAGCTTCGGTCGGCGGCCTGGGCGGTGGCCGCAGTTGGGCGCGTCGTATCGCTAGTCGTCAGCGCTGGCAACGACTCGGGCGCTGCGGAGTTGCTGCTGTCGGCGGCAGCTGGCGGAGTCGGAGCTATCAAGCTCGGCACGAGCGGCAGCGCCGTCGGTGGCGCAGGGCAAGGAGGGAGCGACGAACCTCCGAAGTGAGGCGACGGCGCCAGCGGCGGCGCTTTTCGAGTGTGCTGCGGTCGGCCCTGAGACGGAGGCGCTTGCTGCTGAACCGCGACGAGCGTCAGCAGCAGCCTTTTGACTGCAGCGAGTTCAGCGGCCAACTCGGCTACGGTCCACTTCGATGCCGTGTCGGTGGACGACGGAACTGCGGGCGCGGCAACCGTCGCCACAAACGGCGGCGCGACGGTGCGAGTACGAGCAGACACAGAAGCAGGAGGCGCGCTCGTCGACTGTGTGCACTGCTGAGTTGCGGGTGGGATTTCTGCGGGCTGAATGACGTCGTCGTCATGCACAATGTCGCTCAAGGGCGAGCCATCGTCGTCGTCTTCGTCGTCGTAGTAGAAGTCGTAGTCGTCGTCATCGTCGTCGTCATCGTCGCGTGACACGCTCACAAGCGAAACTTGCGAGAAAAGTTTCGCTTGCTGCCGCCCAAAGTCGACAAGAGCGGCGTGCTCGTCTACAGTGATCGCCCAGAAATCGATCGTCGTGCGTCGTGGCGTGTTGGGGAACTTCGGTTCTGTGCGTGCGTACTCTGCTCTTCTCTCTGCGTCAGAGAACGGGCACTCAAAGTGCGTCGAGTCGCCGGATTCTTCGAAGCGGCGCCATCGGAGGAAGTGCGCCTTGTTGTAGTCGACAACAGTCGCGTACAAGTTGCTCAGGGATGGCAAGGGAAACCGCTTCGACTTGTCAGCGACTCGGCAGTCGAAGATGACGCGGGCGGCGCTGGCCTTGAAGACGTCAAGGTCGGAGGGGAAGACGAGCGACAGGGAACGGTCGGGGTGAAGAGGAAGCAGGCCTCGCACGACGAAGCTATCCGAAACAGCGTTGGACAGCCTCAAGGCGGCTTCGAGCTTCACGTTCTCGCAAGAACTCAGAACGGCGGGATCGGCAACGTGAAACTTCTTCACGAGTTCAAACGCCTGTCGAACATAGCTGCCGATCGTGAACGCGCAGCCGTCGACACGGATCGGCACGTCTTCGATCTCGGTGGTCAAGCCGAACTGCTGAGGCGACTCGTTGGACGAACGCGGGGCGGCCAGGTTCAAAGTCGACATGGTTCAAGGCGTCGCGTCGACGCTGACGTTTCGATTCGATACCGACCGCAATCGGTTTCAAGCCCAGCGGGCAGCAATATCCGACCTCAATCGGTGCGACCGCGCGGGCCGACTTTTCGGGATCTTTGAGTGGGAAGGCGAAACCGGGCAGCGGCGCACTGCTGGTCGTCGACTCAAGCGGCGAGGCGGTCTGCTGCGAGCAGACGGCGAGGTTCAGCGGTCTGACGCTCTTGTTGTGTTGTTGTCGTCGTGTTGTCGCGCCCCCGCTGCTCTCGTCGGTGGCAGCGGGGCGGTTCGGGTGCGTGATCGGGGATACGGTCGATGCCTTCTCGGCAGGGGTTCTTCAAAGGCGACACAAGACAGGGGAAACTCCAAAGACAAAAGGGGACAGGGCGACGGCAAAATAACAAAACAAAACTACGCGACCGAACTCACGGACTGACAAGCGAGGCGAGAGAGCGCACTTAAATACCACGTCGCAGCTGAGACGAACAAGAAACTAAACTTTATGGTATTATGCAAATATCGGAACTTAACTTACGGTAATTTACATAAACAATATCGCTCTTGTATCGTCAATCGCCCCAAGCCTATATAATTTCCTAGGTGGTGAGCATTACACAAAGTCAACCTGAGACAGTTCACAAATACTAGACACATCCGCGCACAGCATGTGCACATCATTGGCCATTGTGTGGAAGACTGAGTTTTGCCGCTCAGTCCTCTGAGCTGGTGCGTTTCCAATCTGCTGGGTACGTGTGTACGTGTACGTGTGTGGGTACTACGGATGCGCGCTGCGTGTACATTCTTTGATACGCGCAATCTCACTCTTTGCGAGGGCCGGCACCCCTATACCTGCAGCTGTGTGCCCGCACGCCGAGTGCACGAAAATTGCTCCATCCACCTCCTTTCTTTAAGGCGCGCACACTATCGCGTGTGGAAACGTCGCTGCGACAATGCTGCTGAAACGGATGGCCTTCCACAAAATGGCTTGGATAGATGGAGTTCACTACGTCTTCGGCACCGCCCCTGGGATGTACTTCACTTCTCTCAATGTCGTGTCTAGCATGGCTCGCGCTTTTATTGCGCACTCGTATGAGAGCCACTATGGAGAGAAGCCAACTC
>JASAMY010001177.1:0-87500 GCA_030248085.1 Paralinhomoeus sp. GSCO2_6 | reverse complement strand
GATTGGCCTTATGCTGTCTGTGTTTGCCAATGTCGTTGGGCCTTTCTTTATCCTGCCCATTCTTCCACTGGAGATCGCTCCGCAAACGGTGCGCGCAAAGGCCAGCGGTTTCTCGTTTGCGTTGAGCGCTCTCACCATTCTCGTAATCACGCTTCTCTATCCCACCGCCTACATCTGGCTGGGCAGCCTGGCCGTGCTGCCACTGATGCTGGCCGGGATAGCCTGCTTCGTCTTCCTCTACTACAAAATGCCCGAGAGCAAGGGCAAGACTGTGGTCGAAGTCACAAGCGTTTGGCGTGACTCCAGCAGTCAAGCTGTGCGTGAAAAGGGCACCGTCGAGAACGGACGACCAGACAATGCGGTCGAGGACGCGGAAGAAAAAGAAAGCGTGATCTAAGCTGAAAAGAAACTGCAGCAAATAGGGTTTTTCTTGGAGAATCGCACTGCATTTCTGTCCGCACTGCATTTTTTGAATCGCACTGCATTTCTTAGAGAATAGGCACTGCATTTTCTTTTTGTAAAAATCTGTGGATTGCTGTTAGACAAAGCCAAGCGAAATCCAGCGCCGTGCACTGCAAGTTGAAATTTTGAAAATAATACCAAAACTTTTTTAAAAGAACTTTTTTGAAAAAACTTTTTTTAAAGAATTACGCACAAGACCCTTGCGTATGAAGCTCTCTGTCTGGAGAACCCGGACAATTGAAAATTGAGGTGTTTGACGCGCCGGACCGGATGTCGGCGTCGCCGGTTCCTAATGCAGGGCGCCGAGTAATGGGGAATGGACATTTACTGAGTTTGCAATGTCGGAAACGCAATCGTTTCGTCTGTCAGTCAAGGGTCGGATTCTTCTACTGCATCTGCATTGCGCGTCTCATAGGAGAATGCGCTGCGTTACAACATGGACCTATAGCTGGTTGTGTACCTATGCAATGCATTGTAAGTATTGGCGACTATTCCGCACCTATTAGCGACTTTGCATTCTACGACACGCGTCTTAGCGCTTTAGCGCTACCAGCACATCAGACTGACTGTTGACTTTGCTGCAGAAGGTCTGCCTGCAGAGCCCACGAAATTCGCGGAACTGTTTGCTGGCAGCGAAACTTCCTCAGCTGCTTACGGGTTGAGCCGCCAACTTTTTGGACACTGCCAAGTTTTGTTTGTAAACTTACCGTAATTTGTGTTGTGTGTGGGTGAGATTGTGCATAGCAACCAACCAGAACGACTTCCTCTATGTTCATGATTGCTGCAGAAAGCGCATGGCGCTCTGGCTTGCATTTGAAAAGGTCAGATGGTTCAGAATGGCGACACAGACCAGGTGCATAAATGAGATTGCGTCGACCTCGCACGCACGCACGCACGCACGCACGCACGCACGCACGCACGCACGCACGCACGCACGCACGCACGCACGCACGCACGCACGCACGCACGCACGAGGGTTGGGAAATCATCAGCGCGGTCATCAGCGGTCAGCGCACAGCGCCTTCGCCACCACTCTCTACAGGATCTGCTGCCCATGCCTCCACCAGTAGCGCACCTTGTTGTCTGGCGGCGCGAAGGGCGTGCTCCAGCAGTACCGCGCACACGCAGCCTTGCCGAGTCGACGGCCATGTGCTACTCATTACTGACGCGCCCAAGCAAGAATTGTTCACAGCCCTGTGCTGTGTTCATGGTGTCAATTTCGCAGTCAGCAAAAGCAGCACACTGTATGCCATTTCCCACTCGAACGCGCTGCATCGGTCGGGGTATGTACTTGCAAAAAACAGTGACCACCGTGCGAAAGTTGCAGAGACAGCCCGAAGCACCTCTGCCCTCCGCCTCAGGCAAGGGAATCCATCCGAGGACGTCTCCCCCGGGCACCTTTTCACAGGCCGAAGCGGAGGGGAGGACGTGCTCAGCCCGAGAGCTGAGGTGCTGGAACCCCAAACCAGCTGCACCAACCCCGGAGGGATGGGAGTTAACTTTTCCGCACGGTAGTGCATCTTTTGCGCACCAAAGTCTGCTATATATACCCAGAAGGCTGATTGCAACATTTATTGAACAGGTTTCAGCTTGATGAGCATAGTGCCAAGTGCTGTCGGGAAATCGATGATTGATTCCCGAGCTCTTCACCGAAAACGCGCGTAGTACAACAACAGTTAGCCATGCTTCGAACCCGTTTTGCCACTGCTTCACAGCCTTTACCGCATTGAAGCGAACCCAATGATACCGCTCTTGTACATGTATGTTTCAGTTTGTGGGGTGAGATTAGAGTCAAGCCGTCCCTGCTGTAACGATAAAACCAAAAGCTTTTCTTTTCAAATGGCCGATTTCTCTGCCAGAGTAAACGAATGTACCTATATGAATAAATGATTGGGACATGCATCGAACGGCACCGCGACCACAATTTGCTGCCGCATCATACGCGTAGGTGCAGCTGGCGCGTATTTTTGTTTTGTACGGTATACTTGGTGTAGCGTGTTTTTTTTCCTCATGTTTTCGCGCTCCGCTGCGCTCGCGCGCCGCGGTCCGTTGCCTCCGCGGGTGATGGATGTAGCCGCTGCTCGGCGGCTGTCTGGGGTTGTTGTTGTTGTTGGTTTGGGGGCGACTCTCGGAAGCCTTTGAATGGCCCATATAGAATACCCTGGCTGTCTGGGGACCTGCGTGCCGAGTGGCGGCCAGCCCGTCGTCCGCCACGGCAAGGTAGTCTTTTTTCGCGTGCGGTGGCGGCTAATCGAGGCCGGAATCGTCGCCAGAAGTACTATCAATTTGCTTCGAGGAGAAATAGAACGCAAACACATTTACATCCGTCTGCTAGTACAGTGCCTTGTCACGACGTCGCCTCTCGCAAGTCCCACTAAATTGCGCGACTAAGGCACGCGCATCGTTGTATACCATCCCATACTGCGTGTACACACACTGTACAATCAACCAATCGATACCGGTAGCAACGTGTGGAGCGCGGATAGAGAGCATTCATTGCGTGTCATCGTATCATCGCATAGAGTAAGTGAAAGTGGCGTGGCCATGGAAGACTCGGCATGCGTGTAGCGGACCCAGTTTGAAAGAACGAAAGGTGGTGGTGGTGGGGGTTGCAAGAGCCAGAGCCAGAGAAAGGGGGTGGGGGGGGGGGGAGCGTGGTCAGCAGAGCAGCAGCGACTGTGCGCGCAGGGAGGCGACCGACTGCGGCTGGTGGGCCCGCTGGTGCAGCTGTAGGACGCGATCGCGTCGGCGCTGCTGCTCGTTCGCCTGAAACGACAGTGCCGCCCTCACCTCCCGGCACCACCAGAGTGCAGCGGATGTTGCTGTTGTTGTTGGATTAGGGGCAACACTAGGAGGCCGTCACTGGCCCATATAGCATACCCATATCCATGACGCCTTCCTGTCTATCCCATTTATTCCTGTCTAGAGACCGACGGAAGAACGCCATCTATGATCTAGGGCAGCGATGGCATGAGAAAATCCAGAGAAAGGAAAGTCCTCGGTCTAGTGGGTCCATCAAGAATCGAACCCAGGACCTTGCGCGCAGGAGGCCGATTCTTTACAACCAGGCCATTACGCTGCCCGAGTGCAGCGGATGGCCTAGTGGGAGAGAACCGGCCTCTTGCGAGCGCGTTCTGGGTTTGATTCCTGATGGAGTCACTAACGAGCATTTATTTCCCTGTCTATGGCTTTTCTCGTGCTGTCGCTGCCCTAGACAGCAGATCTTGCTTCTTCCGAATGTCTCTGGTGACCTTTCGCGTATGCGCCTCTCGACAGGAAGACGTCATGGAGATGGGTATAGAACAGGCATGTAAGCCAGTGACGGCCTCCTAGCGCTGTCATTAATACAACAACAACAACCCGGCACCAGGCACTGGCAGCCGTACGCGAGAGCAGACACTGCAGGCCTGGCGCACCTGCTTGAGCGCGTCCAGCTGCTTGACCAGTCCTGACAACAGCTCCTCCTGGCGCCGCAGCTGGCCGGCGAGCGCGGCCACGTCCGTCACGCTCTCCGCCTCGCCGTCCTCCTCCTCGCGCAGCGACATCGCCTGCATGCGCGGGAACCAGTCCAGCTGGCGCTCCTGAACAAATACCGGGCGTCTGGGACGCGGGGGCGCGGGGAAGCGGGCGCGCGCCTTGATCATGTGCGCGACGTAGCTCTCGGGCCCGGTGAACTCGGTGGGGTCCTTGATCTGGAGCCAGACGATGAAGTAGAGATAGTGCCAGAGGTAGTGCTCCTTGGCACGGTGCTCCTCGAAGCTGATCGGCTTGTTGTCGAACCTGCAGCAGCGACGACCCCCGGCTGTCGGTCGATGCGTGCACGTCTGTCCTGGGGAGGAGGGGATCACCCGGCAACCCGTCCACGACCCAGTGCAATTTTCTGGTTTTTGTAGCTTCCAGATTGACAAAATTGCATGATTTTTTAGTTTTTTTTTGGGAGGTATGATCAAAAAACACCGTGTCGGCGCAGCAGGGTGCGTACCAGTGCGCGCGTGGGGGGGGGGGGAGGCACCTGGATCGCTCGAGTCCGCAGATGAAGCATGTGTTGCGCAGCACGTGGTCCTTCTCGTCCTTCTCGTTGCGGAGGTCTCCGAAGGTGTCGATGATGACGCCGAACACGAGGTTGAGCACGATCACGATCAGCACCACGTAGAACGCCAGGTCGTAGTAGAAGCGCGTGTAGAACAGCGCCTCCTGCAAGCGCGCAACGCCAGTCGGGCAGAGACGTACCGCAACATCTCCAACAACTGACAAAAGAGGGGGGGTATGGGGACACACAATCTAGAGGGGACACAATTTTTGGAGGCTTTTTCTGGCTCTATATTACGTACACGCATACATGTAGCGGTGGGGGGGGGAGTTATTAGAGGGTTTTACCATACATGAACTTCGCGCACTTCGGTGTGACAAATCCAGACAAGAAAGAGCGAAAGAGAAGGACACGCACGCTAGGTCCGACTTTGCGAAGGACGTCGCCGATGCCGCCGCCGCTCTTGAGGCCCCAGTTCATGGTCGTGATGATGCACATGAGCAGCGTGTCGCAGGAACGCACGCGCTCCTCCTCCTCCTCCGCCTCCCCTTCCGGCGCGCCGTCCGCCGACAACGACACTGGAAATTGTCTAGTCTTCAGTCCGGAGAGCGTATGACGCCCGCTGCGCACCTGTCGCTTGACAGCGCTGGTCGGTGGCTGCGCAAGAGGGAGGTGGTTGCTGCAGCAGCTGCGTCGGGAGGGAGGCAGCGGCGGGCTGGGGCAGCTCTCGCTCGATGAGGAAGTCGTCGCGGAAGAGCAGGAATCCGACGATGGAGAAGTGATAGACGAGGATGATGGCGAGCAGGCCGGTCATGGCCATCGATCGCCAGTTCCTCGTCACCGACTGCACGACGTTCTGGAGCGTGTCGTCGCTCAGCAGCACGTCCAGCAGCTAGAGCAGGAGAGAGACCAGGGGACGGGTGTCGACACTGGCACGCAGACAGGCCCTGGACACAACTCACGAGAATCGAGTAGAACAGCGGACTGACGAGCGTGCCCAAAAGGCCGACGACGACGTAGGCGACGCCGATTTGGAGCTCTGTCGCCTGGACCGCCTCGAGCAACGGCAGCTCCGTGAGGCCGCGCGTCGCCACGAGACCCACCAGTTTCAGCGTCGTGTTCAGAATCTGAAACAGGAATCAAACAAAGGCTGTGTCGCGATTCTCGCAGGGGGTGCGGGTGGGTTGAACAGAGGTACTGCACACAGGTGGGTGGGTGTTCGTTTGCCAAGGGGGCGGGCTGATTTTGCTTGCAAAAGAAACGTGACAATGGGGAATTCATCGCCAGATGCAATTTTTGTTCCTTTTGAGCAAAGCGCATATTGAAGAGTTGTGGAAAAAAGGCGATTGCAGTGCTGGGATATATATATCGACTATCCTCAAAAGGCTTCGTCTGTCTGGCAACCAGCTGCCACGCACAAACAAAATCTTCCGCAGGTGACATTTTGTCAGCAAGAAGGGAGCCTCTCCATTACCAAACCCCTCACCAATTTGGATCAGGGAGGGAGGTGTGGGGGGGGGGGGATGGCTGCATTTCCCAGAGGACCCCACCTCCACCGCTTTACAACCCCTTGTCTAGATGAGGACGACACGTGCCTGTAGGGCTCCGAACGTGTACATGGCCAGCACGGGTCCCAGATTCGCGGTCAGCGCGACGGCTGCGCTGGCGGTGAAGACGGCGATGACGTACTGGTGACTGCCGGCCAGGATGCGGCCCTCCTCCCTGTCCCAGATCTGGTACAGGAAGAAGGGGCAGACCGCGCACGCGATCAGCGCCAGCGTGTTGTAAGGCTTCAGGTCGCCTGCGCGGTGCAAACGGAGTAAATAGAATGCGATTATGGTCGCAGAACGCCGCCTACTGCCGGTGTCGAGATGGTCGAGGGGGTAGTAGTAGGCCATGATGATGTTGAGTATCAGCGCGAGAATGAAGCTCATCTTCGTCCAGAGGCGCACGCGACGCGCCACCGCGTTCAGCAGCGAACGCTCTGAATGTATCCGCGGAACAGTGAGTAGTGAATCTCTCCCTTTCTTTGTCACACCCCCTCCCCCCATACCTGCAACCCGGTCATCCGAGTGAGGGGCTCGCGGATCAATGGGCCTCCGGGGGAGGGATCCCCGAACTCAACAGCGCAGGAGGGGGATATAACTAGAATGGAGAAATTCTTCACCAGAACAGCGTCAACATAACGTTTTGGTTAAGTGTTATTTCGGTGTTATGGTCACCAACAGAGAAGACTTATTTTTAAGATTGTATGTTTTTAAACAAATTCTTGAGGGTTTGCGTGCCTTCAGGGTTGACTTCCGACTCCGACTGGGGGGGGGGGGGGTGGGCAGTTACAGGTACGGGGTGCCTGCCTTCGGACCTCTAAGCTTCTTCTGCCACTTCATCTCGTGGTAGAGCTGGGGCCACTGGTCGAAGAAGTCGGTGACCTTGGAGCCCTGCGGGTCGCGTTCCGTGGTCAGCAGCACGCGCTGCTTCGTCTCCAGGCGCAGGTAGCCGCAGATCTCGTGGATGGGGAACACCACCCGCTCCAGCGTCCGCTCCTCCTTGCGCACGATCTGCGTGAGGAAAACGTCGCACGCCAATTGGGACCCGCCAGTGAACGGGCGCGCCCACCTCGATCTGCGCCGTGTGCCGCTTGTAGTAGGCGAGCGCCTCGTCCCAGAGCTCGCTCCAGTTGCGCACCTCGCTGAAGGGCGCGTCGTCGGCGCCGGACGCGGGCGGCGGGAGCGCGTCGACGTCCAGCTCGTCGCCGTCCGCGTCCGCGTCGACGCCACCGCCCGCCTTGTCGGCGGCCGCGCCGCCGCGATTGAGCAGCGCGTGCAGCTCGGGCGAGAAGCGGCTCAGCTGGTAGGCGAGTATGTAGATGTTGTGGCCCACTTCCTGCGGATTCGCGATCTCCTGCGGGATGAGGCTCTCCTCGGAGTCGGTCGGCGGCGGCGACGGCGGCGCAGTCGGCGTCGTCGGCGCCGTCGTCAGCTTCGGCGGAGAGGCGGCGACGCGGCTGCCGACGTGGCCGCCGGCCGCCGGGGAGTCGCCGGTGACGGAGATGGCGGGCAGACTGCCCTTGGACTGGTTGGCACTGGTCGGCGTCACCAGCTTCTCCTCGCTCAGCTGAACGCACGGAGTTTTCGGAACGATTCGAGGTCACCGGCATTCATGTCACGTGGGGAGGGGGAGGGGACAGTCGGCAACCTTGCCCCAGTCCCCCCCCCCCCGGCCAAAGTCAGCTTTCTAGATTATCAGCTCATTCCAGCCCCGTTTTTGTTCGTAAAACAGCGCTATAACGCATTCTAAACCCAATTTTTGCCAAAATGTGTGTTTTTTTTTGTTTTTTTGGTTGTTTTTTTTTTTTTTTTTTTTTTTTTTTTTTTTTTTTTTTTGTTTTTTGGTTTTTTTTTGTTTTTTGTTTGTGTTTTTGTTGTTTTTTTTTTTTGTTGTTTTTGTTTTTTTTTTTTTTTTTTTTTTGTTTTTTTTTTTTTTGTTTTTTTTTTTTTTTTGTTTTTTTTTTTTTGTTTTTTTTGTTTTTTTTTTTTTTTTTTTTTTTTTTTTTTTTTTTTTTTTTTTTTTTTTTTTTTTTTTTTTTTTTTTTTTTTTTTGTTAAATTGTTTTTTTGTTTTTTTTTATTTTTTTTTTTTTTTTTTTTTTTTTTTTTTTTTTTTTTTTTTTTTTTTTTTTTTTTTTTGTGTTTTTTTTTTTTTTTATTCGTTGATTTGTCTTTTCTTGATTTTGTCTGATCTCGTAGCTTAGATGTGCTTCGGGCCCTTTGTTGATCTTCTTTTGTGTTGGTTGGTTATTTGGTGATTTTTTTTTTTTTTTTTGTTTTATATTTTTTTTTTTTTTTTTTTTTTTTTCTATTTTTTTTTTATTTCTTTTTTATTTTTACTGTTTTTTTTGTTTTGTGTATCCTTGTCTTCTTTTTTATTGATATTATATTATGAAATGATATTAATATTGAGTAAGAAGATATTTTTATTGATTTTATCTAAAATTTTAAAATTTTACATATAATTTATAATAGATTAAAGTATAATTTTTTCTATTTTTTTATTTACTTTTTTTACTTTTTTGTTTTATTTAATTAATTTTCTAGTAATAAACTGCTAATAAAAATAAATTTGTTTGGATTTTTTTGTTTTTGATTTATTATAATAATTATTAATGAATTGTAGTTTATAATAATTAATTTGTTATTTTTATTATATATTATTTTTTTTTAAAAAAAAAATTTTTTGAATATTATTTGAAATAGATATTTTGTTTTTTATTGAATATATTAATAATATTTATTATTGATTATTTTATTTTTTTTTTTTTTTTTTTTTCTTTTTATTTAGTGTTTGTTTTATTTTTTGTTTATTATGTTTTTTTTTTAATAATTTTTTGGTTTTTTATTTTTTTTTTTTTTTTTAATTTTTTTTTTTTTTTTTTTTTTTTTTTTTTTTTTTTTTTTTTTTTTGTTTTTTTCTTGTTTTCCTTTGATTTTTTTATACCTATTTTGCAAATACTTCGGTGCAAAGAGTTTCCTTCCAGGATTCTTCACCACATGGTGCTCTGATGCCCCTCCCCTCAGAACCAATAAGCAGGCTGCTACATATCGGTCCCCGCTGCCACCTTGCGGTCCTGACTGAGACGCTTCTTCAGCCGAATGGCGGCCAGTTCGCGACTGCTGCCCATCGCGTACGCGTCCACTATGGCGCCGACCTCCAACAAAGCGTACGACGTATTCAGCGCGACACCAATTCTCCTCTTTTTTGTTTGTTTGTACGCACCAATTGCTCTGGGCCGTTGGACATCTGGCGCATGTTGTTGAGCACGCACTCGGCGTTCTCGCTGTCGTGACGCGACTCCATCACGGCCAGCAGCAGCTTCGACGCGTTACTCTGAGAGGAGACGTCAGTGTCGACGGAATAATCAAACGCTGGCTCAATTTTGGTTGGAAGTGTTGTTCAAGACCAAGTCGCTCCAGTTGCAAAACGATGCATATACGTTAACTGAAGTATTCATCGAAAGTTCCTCTTCGTTCTTACCGTAAACCCTCCAATAGTGCACCACCCCCCCCCCCGGCTCCCCTCTGGGGGTCAAGCAGAACTGGGCCAAGCACACGCCTTGATCTCCAGTGCGAGCTCGACGTGGCTGTCTGCGAGCGGCTTGATCTCGTTGAGCACCAGCGAGATGACGATCCCCAAAGCGTTCGACTCGTGTCGCACGATCGTGTTCTGAACGCGTCCGCAACTGTTGTTTGATTCCAACGCCAGGCGGCTACACCGGGGGAGGGGAAGGGGGTAGGTGGTAAGGTCTAGTCTAGAATGGGAATTGTGTGCACACCGAAATAAAGGTACAAACTGAGTCGAGATACGTACCTGTTGTCGCAAATTAAAAGTTACGAGTGTTATTTCGGTGCATTTAGTCATGAAACAGCAAAAAGGACGACGCAAAAAAGAGCACGAAATTGTATCAGTCTGGTGGTCGAGATTCAAAAAATATTCTGGGGGGTGAGTCCAGACCCCACCATTTACGGGTACCTGGTTGGCGTGACAGGGTCCCTGGCAGAACTCGGTGAGCGTGATGAGCGTCTGTACCACCAGGGAGTAGTTGTGGTGGGTGATCTCGCGGAAGACGCCCAGACTGCCCTTGGTGCTGCCGCAGACGGTGTCGAGGAAGAGCAGCGTCTCCGTCACCAGGTTCACCTGCGTCTTGCCGCACTGCTGCCGCAGGAAGTTCTGTACAGAGGGCGGTTCTCGGGACAAGAACTTTGCAGCGCTGCAAAGAATCGCTGGCTCGCCTGCAGCTGGGCGTTGTGATTCTCGCAGAGCAGCTGCAGCAGTCGCAGAATCGGCTCGACGATCGCGACCTCGGGCGGGAGGGCCGAGGCGACCGCACCACCGCCGGTCGCCGAGGGCTGCGCCGCCAGCAGAGAGCCGTCTTCGGGCTGCTGGGGACTCGAGAGCAGCAGACCGGCGGACGAGGAGGGACTGTTGTTGGCCGCGCCGAGAAAGGGACCGGCAGCGCCGTCCTCGTGCACCGTGGCCAGCGGCGTCGAGAAGGACGGCGGCTGCGCGGTGCCGAACGAGCCCTTGCGCAGAGTCGTCGTCGACGTCGTGGGCGTCGCGCCCGCGAACGACACGGGCGGCTCGCCGATCGGCGTCAGCTGCGCCGAGGCTGAGCATGCAGAGGCGCGCGATCGACCGCCGCGCTCAGAGAACCTGCGACGGACTCACACTTGCGACTGAGCGTGGGCGAGCGGTTGACGCTGCGCGCGCGCGCCGGGTCGGCCTCCTGGAGCGAGTCGGCCTTGAGCCGATTCTGCGCCTGCTGCAGCCGCTGCCGCAGGACGCCCAGAAAGGCGGCTCCCTCGCCGTCGGGACTGCTCAGACGGCGGAAGAAGGTGCTCTGCGATTGTCCGTCCGACACCATCACACACACTGATTGGCCCTTTCGCTAGTCGGCCGCACCTGCACTTCCTCGTTGCCGTCGTGCAGGATCGCCTTCGCTAGCTCGATGGCGCGCACGAAGACCTCGCGGGGCGGGTCGCGCGTCACCAGGTCGATGACCAAATCTCAACCGACACAAATCTCAAAGTCAAGTCGCGTCTGGGTAAGGACGGAGAGACGCGCACCGGCGGCTCCGGCGTTGTTGAGCTTGTTCTGGACCGCCTTGAGCCTGTCCGCATCGTCAATGGCGCGATCCTTCCGTTTCTTGACGAGCGACGCCAGAGAGGATGGCGCATCTGCCGCGCCGTCGGCGTCGTCGCAGCCGTCGTCGGCGTCCGACTCGTCGGTGGCGGGCCCGTCGAGATAGACGGCGCTCAGCTGGGCGCGCATGTGCTCGAACTGAAACCGGTTTGGTCGACAGAGTCGGTTTGCGGCGGCAAGCGGCTAGCAACGACAACAAAAAGCGACAGACTTGCTGCGCGAGAAAGACACGTGTACCGACACCCGAACGTACGGTTCATGCGGACCAAACGCCCTGTCTTCATTCAGCGCCAAAAAGTGCGTCAAAAGTGGTAAAAGACCAATAAAAAACCGCAAACACCTCTAGTGTCAACAACCCCACAGCCATCCATACCTGCTGAATCTGCGATTCTGGCACCGCGTGCGCGTTCTACAATTCGTTGAAGTGCCGTCGAATTTTTTTCATTTTTCAGTGGTTCAAGCGTTCACAGTTCGCCATAAAAAAAATTCAGAAAAAAACTCACATAGTCGATATCCTGCGTGGCCACCTTGGTAGAACGCGCCATTCTGCACAGCGTCTGCAGCACGCGCACGCAGAGGCCCTCCTGCTGTTGCTCCAGCAGCAGCTTGCAGTGCTGCACCAGTCTGCGTGTCAATTTGAACTGTTGCTCGGGGGAATTTTCAAAAAAAAATTTAAGGCGCGCGAATACTTGGCGACGACGGCGCCGCCCATGCACTTGGAGCGGAACTCGCTGCCGTGGGCGAAGAGGCGCTCTGGGGTGTGGAGGATCTCGACGAGCATGGACGTCTCCGCCAGCTGCATGGGCACCGCGAAACGGCGCAGCTCCATCACGAGCGCCTGCAAGCGTCCCTCGCCCCTGTCAGCGCAGTCGGACCATACCGTACGCACGCACGCACGCCTAAGCACTGCTAGTAGAATCGTCAGCCACGTTATGTGTGCAGAATCTCAGAACTGGCTGACTTAGGTTAGTAGATCGACCTCCCACCAGGCCTGGTATATCGGCATGCTCATACTGGATCATACAGGGGGGGGGGGGCTGGCGCACCTGGAAGCAGGTGACGACGTTGGCGTAGCCGTCGAGGGTGGCGGCGCGTACGACGGACTGGGAGACGTCGGCTGCGCTGACGCTCCAGAGACGCGCCAGTCCGGGCGGTCCGTCGAGCGCCGGCCCGGAGATGACCAGTTGCGTCTTGCGCATGCCCTTGTGCCAGAGCAGATTCGCCGGCTTCGACGACGACGACGGAGGAGGCATCGCCACGTTCGCCGGCAGCGTCAGCTTGTTCTCCTCCGCTGAACAACGAGAGTGGGAGGTTGTGTATGGTGTGTTGTTGGTTTGAGGACTTGATGAGACACTGCCCGCCCGGTTCTCGACTGTCTACGGTACCGTAAATCCTCTAGTAGTGCGCCCCCCCAATAGTGCAGTGCCCCTGGGTACGTCGTTGTTGTTGGATTAGGGGCACCGCTAGGAGGCAGTCAATGGCCCATATAGCATACCCTTCTCCATGACGCCTTCCGGTCTCGAGCTGCATAAACAGCCAGACAGACGGAAGAACGCCAATCGTAACCTAGGGCATCGACAGCACTGTATTTCCACTGAAAGGTAAGTCCCCTCACTACCGGGCTGGGTCCCTCAAGAATGGATCCCAAAATGTGTGCGGGGGGGGGGAGGTGGAGGCGTACCGAATCGACTGAGTCGGCGTACGCACTCGGCGACGCGGTACCAGTTGACCGTCTCGTTGCCTGCCGTCGACAGTTTTGAGCCAGCGTTCCCAGCCAGACTGTTGCGCTTCATGAGCACCTGCTGCAGTTGGCCCAGACTCTGGAGGAGCTTGCCGAACGTGCCCTGGTGCTGCTGCAACAAACGCCCCAGGACCAGTAGTCGATGCGACAAGGAGAAAGCCACGGGTGAGAGTGCGCACGCAGGCCGGGGGAGACAAAAGCGGTGAGAGAGTGCAAAGCCACCTGCAGCTTCCATAGGGTGCAGATGCGCTGCTGGTGCAGGGTGGGCGAGCCGTAGTAGCGCCAGGGCGACCAGCTCGACTGCATGCCGTCGCATTCGCGCTGCAGCGAGTGGCCGAAACACAGCTCCCCATCTAGCCTTGTCCTGGTCACCCATCTAGTCTCATCCAAGCCACCGCAACCAGCGAGCACCCATTTCACCCCAAGCGAAGGCGCAAGCGGTGGTGTGGAGGTGGCAATTAGACGGATTGGATTGGATGGCCAACCCACCTGGACGTCGATGGGCTGCTGGTCGAGGAGGGGTTTCTCGAAGAGCTTGACCAGCACCTCGGTCACTGTCTGACACACGTACGTCTCCAGCGACACCGTCTTCGGGTTGACCGTCTGCGACTTGGACGAGCGCAGCAGCTAAACAGAAGACCAAGCCGGGTTCAGACCGAGTTGGGGGCTCTATCTATATTACTAAAGCACAATGTCTGTGTGCAACGCGACCCCAAGCGTTGTGCTGCTTGGATTGCGTTGATTGTTTTTGATATCGCTTCAGGTGTTGCCTGTGATAGCTGAAAAATAGTCAAATCAAAAATTATTTTGAATTTGCGCCATACAGTAACCCGTGCTCATAACATTAAGCGTGAGAGTTTAGTGTCAAATCTGCTTGGGACATATGTAATCGACCACGCTGATCACGAATATCGCATCTGTTTTCCAATGCGATACCGTAATCAAGAGATATGGTACATTGAATATGCAAATTGGGTTTGATCGAATTTGACAATTCAGTATCAACTCTGCTTGTGGTATATGCAATCGACCGTGCTGATCACGAATATCACATCCGTTTTCCAATGCGATACCGTAATCGCGAGATATGACACATTGAATATGCAAATTGCGTTTGTCGAATTTGAGAATTCAGTGTCAAATCTGCTTGGGACATATGTAATCGACCGTGCTGATCACGAATATCACATCCGTTTTCCAATGCGATACCGTAGTCGTGAGATATGCCCATTTTATGTGTACACTCCTGACTTATCAAAAGTGTTAAGAAAACACTTCTACATAGATCAGTGGTGTAGTGCTTACTACTCAGGAGGTCCTGGGTGCAAACCTCTCCCACAAAACTATGTAACTTTAATGTTTATGCTTGATATGTTTATGCTCAGGCTTAGGCTTCACTTAGGCTTCGCTTAGGCTTAGGCTTCACTCAGGCTTAGGCTTCATATTTTCGGACGCAATGGACGCGGACACAACAATTGCGTTTTGTCCCAATTTGTACAATTGAAGGATACCCGTATTTAATGACTGAATAAAGAGTTACTAATAAAGTTTGTGGTTACTACCCAGGAGGTCCTGGGTTCAAACCTCAATTGTGTGTGTACCTTGCTTGACACACTGCACCATCACAATAAGAGTGGCACCATCATAGATCATTACCACAATCCATGAGATGATATATAAAAATTGGGCATGCATGTTTTATCAAATTTGAGAATTCAGTGTCAAATCTGCCTGGCATAGGTATATGTAATTGACCATGCTGATCATGAATCTCACATTCATCTTCCAATGCGATACTGCGATCACAAGATGCATTGAAGTTGATATGATGCAATACAATACCATACAATTGATATGATATGCGTTGTGCTGGACGGATTGGGCACGTGTAAGCAGCCATTCAGATCAAGAAAATACCCTCATAATTCAAGCCAATAGTAAGCTATTCTAAAGCAAAGCCAATAATTAGGACCCCAATAATTAGCCCCGTATACAATTACAATGTAGCTGCCTCCTATAGGCCGATTTGAAAAATTAGACCAAGGTGGCTAATTAAGGGTTATGGTGTGTCTGCTCAAGATGGTATAGTGCCCAATTTAGGCTACAATGTGCCCAATTTAGGCTACAATCAGTTGTTGCGTCAGCATCCACCGTGTCCACTGCATCTGATGAAAATTTTCATAATTTTAGGCTTTGCTTAGGCTTAGTCCAGGCTTATGCTTAGGCATATGTCTATGCTCAGGCTTAGGCTTCACTTAGGCTTCGCTTAGGCTTAGGCTTCACACAGGCTTAGGCTTCATATTTTTGGACGCAGTGGACGCGGACGCAACAATTGCGTTTTGTCCCAATTAGTACAATTGAAGGATACCCGTATTTAATGACTGAATAAAGAGTTACACCAAAAAAGTTAGAACGGTTTCCTTTATTGCAGAAGTGCATTGGTTGCATTGGTTGACTTCCTATGGCTTTTGCTGCAGCACTTTACAGATTCGTCATTGTTGCTTTTCAACTGAGCATTCACAGCATGATTTTATGACACATTGTATTGATGATGAGTCATCACTGAGGACATGAAAATATTGATATTGAACCACTTTGGAGCACTTTGCAAGCAGGAGTCTTGAGTTGAAGCGGCTAGTGCAACCAACAAGTGGAGGGTGGGCTCCATTCAGTGTGTACGCAAATGTGCACCAGCCATAGCAAAATCTAGCTAGGGTCCAAAACTCGTCATTTTGGTGTTTTTTTTTGTCCTCAACACTAGGATACCCCCCGCCCAGTGATGATCATAGGATTAGCGCGACTCCCTCACCTCGATGAGATTCCTGATGTCGACGAGGCAGTCGGTGAGTATGGTCTCGATGTAGTCGAAGTTGTAGGCGTCCTTCATCTCGGCGTCCGTGTCCACGTAGCAGTGGAGCATGAACGACAGGTACACCGCCTTCACCTGCAACGCGCACAACACTCTCTCATAGGCTGGCGCACGCCGGGATTTGCTTGGGTACTGGAAAACTAAAAAAACGCTTCGGCTACTAATGCAAATCCGGTCGACAAATTCAAAGATGCAAGCGGGGTGGGTCGACCGTACGTACGTGCGTACCTCTGGGATGCAGAAGTCGTCTCGTATGACGCGCACGATGTGGTCCATGGGCAGCTGAGGGGCGCACTTGAGCTCCGTGTTGCCGTTCTTGCCGCGTGTGCAGTACGCCAGCAGTCTGAGCCGAGCGCGAGGACTCACTCGGAGAGGGCGAATACAGTAGACACTCCAATACCCCCCCCCCCCCTGAAAACATCCATCTTATCCCTCTCATTGAAAGTAGTCGACCGACCCAGTCCACACTTGTCAGTGTTTGAAACGCAACCACATAACGCAAATCCTCCAATATTGCCCCACTACAATAGTGCCTCCGGTTATGGAGAGATTTAAAAGCAGTGGCTCGAGGGGGGCAGTATTGGAGGATATACGGTGTGTGCTTGCATTTGTACGACAAACGACGCGGTCAGCGGCGACAAAGCTGCCCCCAAGATGGCCTCCTTCTTCCAAATCGAGAAGTGGGTAATTAAAATGTGCAATTAGAGATTACGGCACGTTTGATCTGCGGAGGCGTGGCGTGGCGTGCGCCAAACCTGACGAGCTCTATGTGGTACTTGAGCGGGTCGGTGGTGTCCTCGAGCTGTTCCCGGGTCGTTGTGCGCATGAGCCTTTTGAGCTCCGGGAACGAGGCCGAATCGCTGTAGAGCAGTCGCACCTCGTCGCTCGCGGTCACGATCTGTCGTCGGTCGGGCGGTCCAATTTCCCCAGACTACTCATGGGGGCGTGTCCGGCTGGGCCACACCCACCTCCTGGGCCACCTTGTCCTGACCGGTGTGTATCTCGCAGTTGTGGACGAGCACCAGAGCCTGCAGGAAGCGCAGGTAGACGGCGTCGCGGCCCTTGTGCAGCGCCAGCTGGACGACGTGCGCCACCAGCTCCTCCGACACCGTCTGGCACAGCTCGACGTTGTTGCGCACAATCGCCGTCAACGTCTCCACGTCCTCCGCCTAACGTGCCAGTGCGTGCGTGCGTGCGTGCGTGCGTGCGTGCGTGCGTGCGTGCGTGCGTGCGTGCGTGCGTGCGTGCGTGCGTGCGTGCGTGCGTGCGTGCGTGCGTGCGTGCGTGGTACCGTCTCGACGGAGAGGAATCCCTCCTTGGGCTCGCTCGAGATGGTGATGCGATTGAAGAGTCGACTCTGATTCTCGCGGTTGCCGTGGCAGAAATTGCGCAGAAACTGGTGGGCGAGCGAGAGCAGGCGAGGCATTTGACGGTCGTTGTTCTGAAGCTCAACATCAACATCATCAGCCCCAGGCAGCAGAAGACGAGAGGGACCTTGTCGTATGGGACGGACATGAAGGTGAGCACGACGTCGTGCACGGCCATGTTCCTCAGTAGCTGCTGGTTCATGACGTCCGACTTGCTCTCGGTCGCCTTGCACAGGTCGCGCAGCCGCTCGAACACCTGCACCCCAATAGACTAACGGTGTCAGTTGGAATTGAGCCATGTTGAAACAAGGAAGACGACTTGGCAACTGCTCAGAATGGTCTAGGGCGTCGTCTCGGACCACTCGCGTGCTCAGGGGTTCGACTCCCAGCGCGCTAGCCACGAGTTAGTAATACCCTTTGGGGCAAGGGAGGAACGCTACCATTGCCTGGGCCATTCCTACTAGTCGGGAGAACTTGCTGTAAGCTGGGGCCACCACACATATGCCTGTCAATGAGTTTTGCCCGTGTGTTGTCAAATTAAAGTTTAAAAAAAAAGTCGAGTTTTCGCGTGCCTGTACGAGAACTTCGTAGCACTCGTCCTTGAGCAGGGGATACTCGAAACCGAGCGAGTTCACCAGCGAGCGGAACATGTTCTCGTTGTGGAAGACGCGCGGAGAACGGATCGCCTCCACGTCGCTGCTGGCGTTACTGAAGGAGGGGTTCGTTTGGCGCGTCGGCAGGCAGCGGGGGGGGGCTGTACCCCCGCAGCAAAGTTGTTGAAAGGTTTATAATTACGGTCTAGGCTCATTCTGGTCTCTAGCTTGGGAGAGTTGCGCATGGGGGCTAATTCTGCTAGTCTTTTTTTTAAGTTAGTTAGCCTTTGCGAAGAATTCGCGACGCCCCAGGGTAGGCGGGCGCATTGCGCCTAGAGACCTGGAGGCTGAGTTCGAGCCCTTGTCGAGTACGAACTGCTCGTCGGGGTTGCTGGCCGTGGATTGGGAGGAGCGCAGGACGTCCCGTTGGTTCCGGCCCGAGTAGACCCAGAGCTCGCTCTTCTCCGTCAGGTACTTGAGCACGACCAGGTCGCGCTCCACCTGGCGGAAGTTCTCCACGTCGCGACTCGACACCAACAGCTGCACCTGCAGCAACGAGCCGGGACTGACACAAGCGTTGTCCGAGTCGTAGTCAGACGCGTAACAGAGTTTTCGCCAAGTGGGAGGGGGGAGGTGGCACGAAATCTGGGGGTGGAACATTATGTAAAAAAAGACGTGTATAAATAAACGTGTATTTTTTGGTCAAAATAGGGATGAAGTAGCGTTCAATCTGTAGAGATTGGAAGCAATTGCCGGGGGAGAACAAAGGTTGCCTTGCCGTATGAGCGGGTCGCAATTACACAATCGTCGTAACGCTTTTTCCCACCTGTCTCAGGTCGTCGACTAGCTCCTGGTGGCGCGTGAAGTGGCGGAAAAGGACTTTGAGCGCGATGCTCGTGAGCGGGGCGTGCTCGGTCATGGTCATCTGGAGCAGTACATGGACGAGCTGGCGTCGACTGCCCCTGCCCGACGCCTCCTCCTCCTCTCCGGTCATCTCCGCCGCCATCATCGCGGCGCGTCGCTCGCTGATCTCGGCCAGGTCCACCGATTCCTCCAACTCGCCCGTGGGCGAGCAGGGCACGGCTCGCTTGAACCAGGACAGGGAGACGGTGATGCGGAAGTCGCGCTTCACGTCCATGATGAACTCCAGTAGCTCCACTATCAGCTTCTTCGTCTCCAGAATGGCGGCGTTCGCCAAACTCCGACTCGCCTCCTGCTCGCCGGCGCTCTGCTGACTGTCGAGAGAGCCGGCGCGGCTGAAGGAGCTGGCCGCCTTCGTAGCCGCCTCGCGAAGACGGCGTCGACGCGACGCCGACGAGACGACGGTGGCGGCCGTCGCCAGGCCGGCAAAGTGCTGACGGAGGCCTTCGCCCACGGAATAAGGCACGGTCAGCACCTTCTTGCGGCCCGACCGACCGGGGCGCGCGCTGCGACGCCCTGCAAGGCACACGTCGACGCGTATCGAACGAACGCACGCACTAGCTGATCTACAGCAAGAAGGCTCTCGGTCCACAGCTCACCAGCGGCGGTCCTCAAGTGGGGCGGATCGCTGTCGGCGATCACGAGCAGACTGTCCGCGAGGTGCAGCAGCTCGGCGAACGTGTAGAAGCCGAAGCGGGCCAGCTGCTGCGCCAGCTTCACGATCTCAAAATGTTTCCCTCGATCCCAATCCCAAACGACTACCGAAATTCCAACCGAATTCCGAGCCCAGGCACGAACCTGTCTGGTGAACTCGTTGACCTCGATGCGTTCCTTGGTCGCCAGGAGCACTGGGCCTTTGGCGCTGCTGTTCTTCAGGCCCTCCAGGTAGCGGTCGACGAACTGCAGCACCTCCTTGAAGACGTTCTTGCCCTCGGAGCAGCGCTGCTCCGCCGACTCAGCGTAGCTCTCCACCGCCTGGCTCTCGTAGCTGAGAATTGAAAAAATCAATTTCAAAAAAAAATCGAAAAAAAAATTCCCGCACTCGTTGACGTCGACGTGCGTGGGAATGTCGCGCCAGAGGCGGGCGTGCTGGACCGGGGTGAGGGGCGAGCCGCGCACCACGTGCAGGTGCAGCATCAGTCGGCAAAATGAGGCGCGCACGTCATAGGGCAGCCGCTCGTCTCGCATGCAGCTGAAAATCGATAATCATTAATCACAATGAGAATTATCACTGAGCCACCCCTCTACTCTACACGGCTTCACTGGACAATTGCGTGTTTTGCGCCCTGCTCGGGCTTGTGTCCACGACCAATAGAACGCACAAAAAAAACACCACTTTCTATACCCATTTTTGATCACAAATTTCCCATTTTCCCGCTATTTTGGTGCACAATTCTTTTCCAAATTCTGGGAGCCAATCCCCCATAATTTCCAAGGGCCATTTACCCACCCACCCCCCTCCCCTGCTGGGCACGGTTGCGGGGGTTGGGGCATGGCCCCGGGGTCGGAGGGTCACGGACTGTAGGACGAGGTCGGCGGGCAGCTCCTGGGAGATGTTGAGCAGCTGGCGTTCGGGAGGCGGGTCGATGGCGAGGTACTGCTGCTCCTTGCAGAGGTTGGCCAGCAGCTTCAGCTGATGGGCGTAGTAATCCAGCAACGCGTGATCGTCCGCGTCGGCGCGCTTCGCGCCCGCGGCCACGTCAACCAGTCGCCTCGACCAGTCCCCGGCCGGTCCGGAGATCTCGACCTCTCCGTCGCGACCGATGCGCGTCCTCATGAAGATGTCGAGGTTCTCCTCGCTCAGGACGCAGCTGCAGATCAGCTCCTGGATCTTCTTGTTCGCCTCGCCCCGGCACACGCACAGGTCCGAGATGTAGTCGAGGAAGCTGCGAGGGACGGACGCGGGGACGGCCAAAGTCGTCGTCATCGGATGCGGGGACAGCGCAAAGGGGGAAGGAAGCGTACCGGCCGGCGTGGTTGTTGCGCACGAGCTGGACGAAGATCTCGATGTGGGACGTCTTGACGTACTCCTCGAGCAGGTCGGGGTTGTCGTGCAGCACGTCCGTCATCGTGTCCTCGGCCATCAGGTCGAAGCCGATCTGGCGCTGGATCACCGCGAAACGACCCGCCACGTACTCCTGGAGGGAGAGACATTTTTCACCAACATTACAAAAGATGTACTTCAGTAGAGCCACACCCCCCCCCCCACCCAGTGCCATTGGGAGGGTAAGATAGTGCCCACCCCCACCCGATCGAAACTGCAGTGCGACGGGCGCACTATTGGAGGATGTACGGTATGAGGATGGAATAAACAAACGAGGACCTGATTCTTGCGGTAGCCTCGCTGAGACCACTTGATGAGCGTGTAGGCCAGCTGGAACATCCTCTTGAAGGGCTCGTTACCGGGCTTGCTCAGCTCGTGCGGAGAGTCGAACAGAGGCGCCGATGACGCGTCGTCATCGGCGCGTCGGAAGGGCGCCTGCACGTTTCGCGTCGCGTATCAGATGCTAGCCAACAAACAAGCGTCAAAGTAGCGTGCGTGTATCTGTACATTTGGGTTCAACTAGGCCAACGATATGGGTGTGTTTGGTCAAACACACAAAAACATGCATTGAGACTTTGGGAAAATTTCTTGGGGGGGGGGCGTGGTACTGTAGGGGTGGGCAAGGTTACCCGCGGGTCACATGTGTAGGAGGCTAAAAACGCTTCGTCTGTTCACAACCAATCACTAACCAAGGTTCCAACCACCCCCTCTGTTTCAGCCAAGGTCACCGTGTGCGTTCCAACGAGTCTTCTTCCCTCCCAGCCCACCTGTAGCAACTCGAAGACCTGCTCCAGCACTCCCTGCTCCCTGAGCAGCTTGGGCCGGTCGCGGCTCTGCTTGAAGACGGCCACGTTGAGCGGGTCGACCAAATGGTTTGAGGTCGTCTGCGTCACGAAGTAGATGCACTCGGCCAGCAGCTGGTTGATCACGCTGCAAAAGCGCGACAACTCTATGGAGACCGACGAGAATCGACACGTACCTGAGGGAGGCCAGCGCGATTCCCCCCCCCCCCCAAATGAGCTGATCCAGTTACGCATAATCACCACCAAAAATGGAGGAAAAGAGAAAGGACAAGGCGCTCGCTTCTTCTCCTTGAGCAGCGGGTCGGAGTGCGTGAGCTTGGCGACGAAGTCGACGAGGGCCTTGCAGCTGTCGTTGGCGAAGTCGAGGTCGCGCACCTCGTCGGGAGAGACGGGCACGACCGTGAACGCCTCCTTGTCCTCCTTCGTCTCGTTCGACACCATCTGGGCGCGTGGCACAACGGCTAGCGCGTGTCTCGGCACGCGCGAGGTCGGGGGTTCGACTCCCACCACCGTACAAGTCTACTAGACCCCTAGCAGGGAAAGGAACGGCGGTGTGATGACCCGCATAGATTGTTTACGGCCTCGCGGTGTGTGGTGGTGGTGGTGTTACAAGAGACGCACCTTGACCCAGCTGCGCTCGTCCTTCTTCTGGTGCTTGTAGAGGTTGGCCTTGTCATTCGGTTCGGTGCTGTGCACCCAGGTGCCGCTCAGGACGTGCCGGAAGCGGACGAACGTGTGCCGGGGCACGGTCGCGTCTGGCTTCGTCAGCGTGCAGGGGTCGAGCTCGAAGAGGATCGACTCGCTATGCTGGTCCGTCAGCAGCGGCAGCAGTCGGTGCGGCGTCGTCGCCGTCGGCGGCGGAAAGGCGGTGCCGGCACCGGCACCGGGCGTCGGTGGTGGCGGAGGCGACATGAGGCCCCCGGTGGCGTCCACGTCCAGGTAGGAGAGGGTCGGCTGCTTGGCCAGCACCGGGCAGCTGGGCTTCGAGGCCGACGAGGACGACCACTTCTTGGCGGCCGACTGGAACTCGGCGGACTCGGCCACGTCCACCGGCTGCAATCGGGCTCTGACAGTGTCGACGAACAAGATCACATGGCTCTCTTCAGGGGCGTACCAAGGCCCCCAGGAACATGTCGGTGGCCAGATGCTTGAAGCGAAACAGACGGTTCCAGCGCGCCACGCCGCCTCCGTACGGCTCGCGCTCCACGACTTGCACTTCCCTAAATTCGCTCTCTGTCTCTCCTTGCATTTTTGTTTTTGCAACTGGAGGGGAGGGGACGGACCAGAGAGCGCGCGACGAGGTCGCCTCCATGACATTGGGCCGCTTCGTCATGCGTATGAAGACAACCTCCAGGTCCTTGTGCGAGTCGAGCGTCACGAAGCCCCGCTGCTCCGTGTGGAACAGACGCACCACGTCGCCCTGCGTCGCGCAATTGCAGCTCGACAAATCGACATCGGTCTGTGAGCTGGCTGCGACAAACCGATTTCAGGCAGTCGGCTCGGTCCTCGTCGTACTTGAGGAAGAGCAGCACCTGCCAGTGCGTCGTCTCGTTGAGACAGTTCACCTGGAACGACAATTGGCGACGTGTGTGCCTGCCGATGCGTGCGTGCGTGCGTGCGTGCGTGCGTGCGTGCGTGCGTGCGTGCGTGCCTGCGATCGTGCGTTCATGGCGTGCCTGCCTGTGTGCCGGTGCGTTGCGTGACGGTGCGTGTGCATGCGTGCGTGCGCGCGTGCCGGTGCGTGCGTGCGTGCCCGTACGTGCGTGTGCGCGCGATTGATCCTGAGGGTGACCTCGAATCCGTCGGCGCAGTCTGCCAGCCGCATGTGGCTGGCGTGGAGCTGGTGGCGCACGTGCGCGTGGCCGCACGGCTGCGCCGTACCCGAGTAGGGCACGAGCGAGACGCGGTCGCCAACCACCACCTCAAGTGGTACGCCATTTCCATTTTCTTCTTTCCTACGGGCGCACGGGAAGTGGGGAAGTGGCGCACGTTGTCGCCGTAGGCGCAGTGCCGGTAGACGGGCTCGACGACGAACCAGCTGCCCTCGTTGCCGGCCTTGTCGAGGCAGACGCGCATCGCGCTCCGCTCGACGCGCGCCGGCTCGCGCTTGTACACCGTCAGGTACTTGTCGCTCTTCACGTGCAGCAGCTGTAAACGGTCGACTACGGTGGGGGGCAAGAGTCAACAACAGCGGCCGTTCCACACACCACACTCCACACACAATCAAGGTCAAACACGACAGGCGCTCGGCATTTCTCGCATTCCATGCATTCTCGGGCCGCTCGAGACATGCTTACGCTAATACCTACGAGGGTATGCGCATCCGGCGGGCCAGCCCAATTGCGCGAAAGGCCATCCACACCCACCGCACCCACCTGAATGGGTGTGCCGTATTGGATGACGTGTCCGCTAGTCTTTTTGAACTCGAAATCGTTCTGCTCCTTCTCTTTCTCGGCGGCCACCTGCAGGACGAGAGCCGGTTCAACAGATCTTAGTATAATGCCCCGTCGACAGGAGCAGCAGCCGAACCCTGAGTTTGTTGAGCATGTCTTCGTCGGTCATGAGGGGCCCTCCGACGGCCCCGTGCGCGCCCCCGGGCGTCGCGAGCGCCATCTGCAGCTGCTTCTGCTCGGCCCAGTACTGCTTCTGGGCCGCGTAACGGTTCACCGGGCAAATACGGAATAGACAATCTGAACAAAGCTTCGGAATCAGTCTCTGCCGTCTCGGCCACCGCACGCACCTCTAAACTTCTTTGGTGGGTTGTCAGGAGTACCCGCGCTTGGAATGACGAGACAGCGGTCGTCGACGAGGCTGCAAGGGCGCGCCGACGCGTTTCGTCCCTTTTAGACGTGGCAGCACCGAAGTCAATAGAGCCCACCCACCCGAGCGTCGACAGGAAGCCACTGGGCGCGCTGGCGGCCTGCGAGTCGGAGGAGCCGCTGCCGGCGGTGCTCGTGGAGGCCGAGGCGCCGGCGGCAGGGTCGGCGTGCAGGGAGACGACGTCGCCGATACGCAGGAAGGTGCTGGTGTAGGCGTCGAAGCTGCTCATGGTCGTGGTCGTGTTCAGGGTGGCCGAGTGGGTGAGCAGGCGGCGGCGCCTGTCGTCGATCGCCGCCGCGTCCGGCTTGCGCGCGCGCGATGCCGCCCCAGCAGCAGCTGCGGCCGTCGTTGTCCTCGGCGGCCTCTCCGACACGGCCGCTGCTGCTGAACGGTACGCTTGGCGCGCCGTCGTCGTCGAGCTGTCGGCGCAAGAGCTCCGGCGAGGAGAACGCGCAGCAATCAGCGCGCGCCATCTCGACGGAGCCGCGCGCCCGAGAGAGTCGCGACGCCACGGGGCGAAGGAACGCCAAGAAAAAGGACACACGTGTCGCGGTGTCGCGGTCTGCGCCGACCGTTGTCGGCGGCCTCTCCTCAGCGATGACGCCCAGCTGACGACGAGGACTACGCGCGCTCGACGCCACGTCGACGCGGGCGTGGGAGGCTGCCGATTCAGACGCCTCTTCCATCGTCAAAATTTAGAGCACTCGCGCTCGTTCGACGAAACCAGAAAATGGCTAATAAGAACTGTGTGGGTGCAAGAAAAGGCCGACGACAACAGTGTCGACGGCCGCCGCTGTCGGCCGATTCTGCATCGAAACACAACACAGACGGAAAACTGGTCGACCGATTGGCGCCGACGCAACGAACATAGAGACAGAGAGCGACGGGAGAGAGGCGAGGCGCGCGTCCGACAGCAAGCATAAAGATGACTTCCATTCGCGCCAGCCGACCGCTTTACGACGCCGCATTTTCGCGCTCTCGCTCGCCAGCGGCAGCGCAGCCGATGCGATCGCATGAGCGCCGCCGGTGGGGGACGCACCGAAGGCCGCTGCCGCCGCGCCTGGATTCTGCTGCATAAATTGCAAGCGGCGGCGGCGGCAGGGGCCCCAACGCAAGCGCGGAGCAGGGGGGGGGGCAACACAACACAACAGCGGCCAAGAACACAGCGCCGCCGCCGACCCAACAACAGCGCACAACCCCCACAACTTGTAGACGACGCGCGCGCGCGCCCCGACAATAGCGCGGCGGCGGGCGGGGGCGCGTCCATGTTTTCCCGGCCAGCCGCCGAGGGCTCGGGCGAATTTAAGCGGCTTCACCACACCACTGCCGCCGACAGTGACAACCGGACTGCCGTCAAGTTGGGCGGGGGAGGGCTCCAGGCGGCGATAACGAGTTCGTCGCCTAGTGGTTTTTGGCAGCGCGTCCGCACGCACGCACGACAGCCCATGCCTTGGTGGTCGGACGGGACGGCAACGCCGCTTCATGGAACGAATCAAGCGGCTGGTCGTCGACAAACACGCGCGGCGACCCAGATGCCAAGGCGCGTGGCTAGAGTGCGGCAAATTCGATGCAAACTGTGCCGTTTGCAAAAAAAAAAACTGGTTCGTAAATGCGGTTCTCAAAACATACGCGTAGGCTGGCAAGTGCTTGGTTGCCCTTTCAGTTTCACCGCAAATACAATGCAATGCACAATCGCAAACGAGCCGCTGATTCACAGAGCAGAGTCGCGAAAAAAAGAGCAAGTGCTATTTTTAAAATGGCGCTCCTTTTAACGCCACTGACTCACCATTATTACAACGCGATTGGATTTCAGTATGGTGGGCATAAACGCACTCCACAGCCACATCGCAACACGCAGAGCAGCAGAGTACATAGTGTTTACGGATGGCAAGCGGGCGTGTCATTTTGCGGTGAGATGCTATTTCTCGATCTCCTCTCGTTACTAGTACACGGAATGTCTTCTCCACCATATATTTATTTTTTATTCACTTCGGTTCGGACAGACTGTGTGCGTAGGGAAGTACTTTTTGGTAGTTTTGCTAATCTGTTTCTCGGTGTTGCTGAGTCATTCGTTCCACTCCTCTGCTGCTCTGCGCCATCTCGCTACGATGGGCGCACACAAGTCGTTCTACATAGTAGTTGTACTGTGTGCTGCCCATGTGCGGTCGACAAAAGTCGACAAAATCGATGATCAAAAACAACAACGCCAACTGCCACAAGCAATAACCGAGACGCGAGCGCAGTTGCAAAGTGAACTTTGTTGGATGGTTGGCGTGCAATTTCGGTTCCGCTGCCTACAAAGAAGAATTCATTTACCGTGTAGGTAGGTGGCACTAGTTTCGTCTGTTGCTTGTTTGTGTTCTATTTGAATCCGCTAGCTGCTGCGAAAACAGAGGGCAAAGCAACACAGAGCCAGCCCGCACCAAAAATGCTTCCGCTACGCGTACTCGTGGTCGTAAATAAAACGCTCTTTCCAAAGTACACATGGCAATGTCAATCGGAACGGAACACAATGATAATTCAATCAAGACAGATCAAGGGTGGTGACGGTGGCCTTGGTTTCTTTGAGGATCTCTCGACACGGTCAATCCGTCGCTTCCTTTTGACTTCAAACGTGATCTAAAGCAGAAACTTTGAATTTCTTCGGATGCACACGGGAGCGATTCAATCGAGAATGTTAGAACTTGGCCAAGTGCCTCGGATAGGTGGCAGTCCTCTGACTCTGAGTCGGCCTGCTGACAACACTCCGCCGATCGGCGGCTCGACGGCCGTGGGCTCTGTTCCGTGTCGTAGATGTCGTCGTCGAAATCCAGCGCATTTGGGGTGCCGTGTCGTCGTGGAGCCGGCTGGTCTGGCTTCGCCGACGCCGCATCGTCGTTGTCTTGGTCAAAGATGTTCTCCGGCGGAGGCGTTGGCGCGTCGCCGCTGGCGACCGCTGGCGTTGCCGGTTCCAATTTCGGCATCGGAGTGCGCAGCGCCTGAGCGGAGTCGTCGCCCCCCGATGCCGGCGTCGCAGGCCCCGTGAGGTCCAAGCCTGAGGGTGGAGGCGTCTCCAACGGTGGAGGGTCGCAGACGCTCGTCTGAGGGTCGCGGACGCTCGCCCGAGGGTCGACGACGCTCGCCCACGGATTGACGCCAGTCGCCCGAGGGTCCACGACGATCGCCTGAGGGTTGCGGACGCTCGCCTGGGGGTCGCGGACGCCCGCCCGAGGGTCGACGACGACGGCGGCGCCGATCGCCGCAGACGAAGAGTCCTCCGACGCGTCCGCGGCCGTCTTCAGTTGAGGAGTGGGCTCTCGCAATTCAGCTGGCGTCGTCTTCGTTGGCTCCACTTCGCTTTGGGGCAGCGTTCCAGCAGTGAGGTGGAGCCGGCGCAGCGCCTCGTCGGGCCAGCCGAACGGGAAACAGGCTTCGATGTCCTTGCCGCTGTGCCAGTCGTCGACGTGCTTCTGCTTCGCGTGGTTTGTGGGACTGTGGAAGTCGGAGGCCTTCGTCGGCCACGGGCACAGCAAACAGAAAGGCAGCTGCAAGGAGACGACGGCTGGATAGGTTTAGACATAATTAATGACGAATAGATAACTGCGGCAAACAAAATGTGCAACAAATTATTCACAATGAGCAGCATCTCGCGCTTGCGTTGCAGCACGTAGGCGGCGGTCTCGCGGTTGCCGAAGCCGCCCTTGACAAAAATGTCCAAGAGGAGCGGCTTTACGTGGCACCTGTCAATGTGGGCGCCCAACCTGGAACCGTCATTGGGTCAATCGACTGAGCGGTTCTGTCACTAGTCTATATAGGTACTTGACGAAATCCCGGCCGCAGATGGGGCACTTGAAGCGAGTGGGAGAGGCAGGGCGGAGCAGGTACGGCGGTGTCAGCTGCTTGTCGGCCGTCTGTTCAACCCCGACAAAGGGAGGCTCTGCTGCAACGTCCACCGAAAGTGGCGTCGACGGCAATGGACCCATGTTGAGCGGTCGGCTGCTTGGTGCTGAAAATTCACTCCACTTTGGCACGTACTACCACTAGAGTCATGAAACCTGGCAGGAGTAGCAGTTGCGCTGGCCGGGTGGGGTAGAAGACGGCCGGCGGCCTGCTGGACGACGGTGCCAGGCCGATGTTGGGCAGGACGACGTTGTGCTCCTGCACCAAGTGGCCGTACATGTGCGGCGCGGGGACGCACCGGCCGCACAACTTGCACAGCTGCGCGGCCACGATGGCAGGATCCGTAAAGTAGTTCATGCTGAGCAGCTCAGCCGTCGTTCCGTTTGTTTGTTCCAGGGCTGACGAATGGAGTGATCATCAACAGATAAGGCCGACCCCACCCTGCGAGCGACGCCAACTCAGCTGGTTATGAGAAAGAGCCACGCTAGTCGACGCAGCGGCCGATCGACTCGGCTTGCGATCTATTGAGAGATGACGGATCGGATATGAGTGAATCGCCTTGGGCGATACTTTTCAGTTGATGTCGGCGCGTGGAACAAAGGCACAGTTCGTAAGCGGTTCTCTCAGCGCTTTTGTTTTCTGGTTTCATTCACCGTGTGACTGACCAATTGTTGTCGCGCCGGCAGGCGCCTTTTATGCGCCGCGTCTAACGTACGTACTACGTGTACTGACGTCCACCAGGACGTCCGCCAGCCAGCCTACACCTGTACATACCGTACTCCTGCTCTCTTCCTCTTCAACACTGGACTCCAGCGGCGCTGAACCTTCCCAAAGACGCCAGCCACCCGCCGACCAGTCTCCAACAGACAAGCGTCGCGTCTGCCCCTCAAGCTCAGCAAACCCGAGCTCCCGCTGACCTCTGATCTGATCTCTCTCTGATCCAGCCGCCGTCAGCGCCCAAGGCTTGCCTACGGCCCAAGCGGCGTCGGCGTCGGCGGCGGCGCTGCTACAAGACCGGATTGGACACCTGCGGCACTCTCGGGCGATGCCGAGATAGCCCCCCCCCCCTCCTCGCCGCACATAAATGCCCTCGCTGATTCGGCAACCCCAGTGTTCAGACAGTGTGTATGTCATGCTCAATATGTGCGTTTCGCATATTAAGCATGACATGCACATACCAAGTCAGTGTTCATTATGTAGTGCGTGTCGTGTGTAGTGCGTTCCGAGTTCCCTTCGCCAGTTTTGTACAGAACTCTGTATAGAAGAACGTGTACACGCGCAGTCAGACTTGCCGGTTCAGTACAGTGTTTGTTACGACGTCCGACAGGACGTCCACCAGCCGACCTACCGTACTCCCAACACCACTGCTCTCTTCCTCTTCAACACCGCACTCCAACGGCGCTGCATTATCTCAAGGACGCCGGCCACCCGCCACCCGGCTTCCAGCGGCGTTGCTCCTACCCTTCAAACGCCACCAAGCCAAGCTCCCGCCGACCGGACTGCAGCTGCGCCCTCGGATCCAGCCGCCGTCCGCGCTCCAGACCTGCTTACGGCCAAAGCGGCGTCCCTCAGCTGACAAGCGGTGGCGGCAACGTGCTTGCTGCAAGACCGGACTGGACACCCGTGGCACAAGCGGACGACGCCGAGTTAGCGTCCCTCGCCCCTCCTCTCACTGCACATAAATACTCTCGCTCATTCGACAATCAATTCGATTCTCCCGTTTTGTGCCATGTTCACTGGCGGATCCAGGGGTGGGGGAAAGGGGGAATTCCCCCTCCCGAAAGCCGAAATCTAGGGGGGAAAGAGGGGGAAAGGGAGTAGGCGCTGGGAGAAGAAACACGCCTAGTGGGCCTAGTTTTCAGCATAAAATTGCTTGTAGGTGGCCGAAAACAGCAAAATTTTCGCCTGCGGCGCCGTTTATATTCGAAAATGGACCGATTAGGTGTCGAAACCACTGCCAAAATGGCACAACATTCAAAAAGTTCAACAGGGTCCTCCCTTCTGCAAAATTCCTCCCCCCTCCGAAATTTTTTTCTGGATCCGCCAGTGGCCATGTTCCATGTACTGTTCGCCAGTTTGTACAGAAGATTGTATAGAAGAAGCTTGTACAGGCGCAGTCAGACTTGCCGCTTCAGTACAGTACGTACCACGTACAGTATGCGTGCAAAATACGACGCAGCGCCTCTGGGCTATGCTGTGATCCACGCATTCAATCTTGGTGGATTCTCGATTGGCGCCAACGCTGTCGGAGAACATCCACGTGACGCACGCACTACATCGTCAAGCCGGCAGCCACCAAGACCCTTGTCAGGCTTGGACTTGAATTTTTGTAAATGAAAACTGCAATGAATTTGAACAAATGCAGTGGATTTTACCAAAAAGTGTGGAGAACAAAAAAGTTTGCTTTGGCCACATTTCATACGATCATACTCCGCGGATTTTGTGTAGACACCCATATAGGTATACGTGTCCCATAGTTGTATGTCGTCAGCTTTGTTCGAGCCAATAATTGCACGGACGCTGTACAGGGTTCAGCACTACGTACATTTGCAGGCTGCACATCGCGCGCGAGAGATCGTCCAGCTGTGAATACAATTGGGGCGGGGGGGCAGCAGGGGATGGGAGCGTGAGGAGAACAGAGGAGAAGGAGTCAGGGAGAGAGAGAAAGAGACGTCGCTCGCGTCGCGCGGGGCTCGGGACGCGCAGCGAACACCGGCTGTACCATCTCGTCGCAACCCAGACAACGCGACGCCAGCTGACGAACTAAGGGGGAGAACGGCGCCAGAGCGTAAAGCCGAACGAAAGGCGACACCACGCCACTGTCGGGTGTCTCTACAAAATACTTGGCGTTTCGTGGACACTGGCATAATGGCAGAGCAGCGCAATTATTTCCTGGGAGAGGCCGCGGCCTTCTTCGCCACCTTTTTGGAGGGCGCCTTTTTGACGGCCTTCGGGGACTTCTTGGCAACGGCGGGTTTCTTGGCCTTCACGACCTTCGGCTTCTTGGCGGCCACCGGCGACTTCTTGGCGGCGACTGCCTTCTTAGCCGGGGACTTCTTCGGCTTCGCTAAATTTCCATATGAAATCGGATATGAAATCCAATATGAAATATGATATGAAATCGGACACCCGACCTGCACGCAAATGTTCACACTACTTACAGTAGCTGCAGACCATAGCAAACGTCTAGGTAAAAAGGACATCAGCGATTACAACATTACTGCAACACAGTTGTTGATTACCGTCGTTACTCAGGCTTCATGGAGAGCTCACCAGTTTTGGGGGCCGCGGCCTTCTTGGGCTTGGGGCTGGTGGTGACGGCTTTCTTGGCGCGCGGCTTCTTCGCGCCGGCGGCCTTGGGCTTGGCCTTGTCGGCCACTTTGAAGCTGCCACTCGCGCCGCTGCCCGACGTCTGCTTCAGCGCGCCCGCCTTCACGGCCCGCTTCAGCGCCAACTTCAGGTGCGCGTTCACCTACAGACGCCGGCCCACGTCCGCCTGAGAGCACGCAAGAGAATGGGAGACAGCACGCCTACCAGGTTGACGTTCTTGCCAACGTTGTACGTCTGCAGCATGTACTTGAGGATGGCGGCGCGGCTCGAGCCCTTCGCCTCCTTCTGCGCAATCACGGCCGCCTTGATCATTGACTCGTAGCTCGGGTGGGCCGCCGGCGCCGACTGAACGAGCGAGCCCTTGTCGAATTGGCTGGAGGCCGGCGCTTAACCCATCCAATCTACTGGCTAGTGGCTACACCCACCTTCGCCTTGGTTACTTTCCCAACGGCCTTCTTTGGGGTAGCAGCCTTCTTGGGGGTGGCGACTTTCTTGGGCGCGGGAGCGGCAGTGGCTGGGGAAGTCATTTTCGTTCTTTCTTTCGTGAAAACCACCGAAATGGAGAGACGAAGGGTTAATGGAAGACAGCAAGGAGAGCAAGGAGAGGCGTCACGAGAGAGTGGCGGGATGGAAGGCGTCCTTCTCAGCCACGCTCTAAAAACGCCGGCGCCTAGGCGCGGCGAACCGCTGTTGTCGCGCTGCGGCCTGTGCGAATAACGCAGCTGGCTGAGGAAGATTTGTGTTAAAGTCGTCGTCTTCTTCTGCAAATATCTCGAGCTCTGATTGAACAATTTTTATCCGGTAGACTTCAAATTGGAGAGAACCCACTGCGCTACCGATAAGCAGATTTTGAACCTGAACGGTTCAGGATTTCAAAAGCTATGGAGCAGAACGTGCACATAGGCAATGTACAACTTCGGGATTTTGCCTCGATCATCAAGTGTAACTTTTAATAAAACTGTTTGGAGTCGACGACACTTTGTCAGTACATTGTCCAATTTTTTTGCTGTCTTATGATCCTGAGTTTTTTCGTTTGCGCAGCGTGAATCGTGAGCAATCGGCGCTTAAACGTCTCCATTCCAACACAAAAATTGTCCCCACGCATTTCATAGCCACCGCATTTCATCGCATCGCATTTCAGCATTTCATCGCATTTCAGAAATGCTTGTCGATGTCCACGACCGATACAAGTGCTTGACGTTCGCGCGGCCCTTTGTGAAATGTTTGAAGACTTGAAAATTTCGGAATGTTCTTTGTTCACTTGTTTGTTTGCCAACGATATCTTTTGTTCTTTTTTTTCCAACACGAACGTCGCCTCTGATCACCTGATTCTTCGCCTTTTGTTCACCACCTTGTTCCGATTCAAACGCACTTCTCGCTGTTCTTGACCGTACGTAGATAAGGACAGTCCTATAAATGGTGTTTCTCAGATTGATGTTCAACTGTCTCCCCCAACACAACTGTCTGCCCCCAGAAGCGCTCTCGAGTCCCACCAACCGAATTAGGACAGGCCAGCTGGATCTTGTCCGTAAACTCGGTGTACGTCGTCTTCTTTCCCACTGGCTCTATCAAGTTGTTCCACAGCATCCTCCCGAACGCGTTGTGCGCCTGAACGGGTTCTTAGGTTCAGCTGGTTCCTGAAAGGGGAATCAGCTCACCTTGACGGAGCCGTGGAAACACCGGTGTGTGTAGAACGACAGATCGACGGTGCCGTCGGGATGGCGCGGCGCGCTGTGGACGCCACTGACGAAGGGCTGCACGACGACGGTGAAGTCGTCGTCGGCCGTCGACAGCGCCGAGCGCTCGATCTTGCGCAGCTCGGCCACGTACGCCGCGGACAGGCGTCGCGTGCCGTCCGCGTCGCTCAGGGCGCACGGGCAGTCGTAGCGAATTCGCTGCGCGCAGACGCCGCCGCGCGCCGCGCCGCCCGCCACCGTGCCTCCCGACGGCGGCGCCGCGACGCTGACGACGGTGCGTGGCAGGTGCCGCTTGAGCTTCTGCAGCGCGCGCCCCAGGCGCTGACCGAACAGCGCCGCCGTGTGGTCGGCCTGAAGGCGGGCCGTGTAAGCTCGCACAAATGTACAAGCCGAACTGCATGGGGGGACGAACCGGGAACTTGCAGGCGGTGCAAAGGTCGCCCAAGCCGACGTGGACATTAATTAGCTTCCAGTCGTTTTTCAGTTGGTCCGCTGAAATGGCGCTAAAGGATGAGTTGCTGTGCGGGAATCGACTTGCGTACCAGTCAGTTCTCGTCGGACGCGCCGCAAGAGTTCATAGACTTGCAGAGCGGCCAGGCGGTCAGCAGACGTCAGACGACCCTTGTCGGCCACGTTGAAATGACCTCGTCCCTTCCGGTAGGAGTCTTTGGCGCACCCGTACAGACTCGGATTGAAATGTCGCAGAACATCTGCAACGACCCTCGGTCCAGGCAGGCGCCGCACGACAGGCGGTACCGAACTGAAGAACAGGGAATGCTGTTACTGGGTAGGGTGGAGAGCTTTGCCAGCTTCGAGCCGCAGCCTCCGGAAAACGACAGGTCCTTGGAGCGAACGCCGGGAAACGGCAGAATGTCGCGAATCCCAGAAGCTGCCTAAATTCCTCACTGAGATGTTGCTTCTTCTACTTACAAATGCGCCGCGTGCACGTGTGTGTGTGTGGGTGTGTTTGTATGCTTCGAGTAAACTCGCGAATGCCTTGCCGTACGCACATGCAGGACGGATCGATCGAATCCTCGCGACCCCGAGATGGTCATGGGCTTGGTCGATTTTTGATTTGATATGCAAATTTTTACCGTACTCATGACGCTGTTGTCGCAACACTTGGATGAGTATTTTTATTTCGGTGCCTTTTCGCTTACAACCTCCCAACTCTGCCCCTCCTGCCCCGCACGGTTAGTTTTGTCGTTTTTTTGTTGTCCGTTAGTTGGATTCGGGTTGAGGGGGTGGGGGGGGGGGGGTTTTTGGGGCGTAGGTTTGGGGGGGGGTGTGCGGGTGTGCGCGGGGGGGGGGGTTTTTTTGGGTCGGGCGGGGGGGGGGGGTGGTGGGGGGGGGGGGGGGGTTTGTTTGGGGGGGGGGGGCTGTGGGGGGGTGGGGGGCTGGTGCTTGTTCGTTCTATGTTCTTTCTGTGGTTTTGTTTGTGTTTGTTTCCGTTCCTGTTCCTGTTCCTGGTTCCTGGCTTGTTTCCCGTGGGGCGCGGCTGTTGTGTTGTTGTTTGGAGTTGGATTATTTGCGCAGTTGGAGCTATTGTTTTGAAGTTGGCACATCCTTCTGGTGATATGCCTAAGCGGAAATCAAACATTGGGCGGTCTTCAAGGGCTCGACGTAAGGCAAAAGAAAAACGAAATCGTGAAACTGATGAGGAGCGCCAGGCCCGTCTGTCGGACAATCTGCAGCGGGCTGCGACTTCAAGAGCAGACGAAACGGAGGAACAGCATCAGGCTCGGCTGTCAGACCAACGCCAGCGGGCTTCGACTTCCAGAGCAGTCGAAACGGAGGAACAGCGTCAAGCTCGGCTCTCAGACAAACGCCAGCGAACTTCGACTTCTAGAGCAGACGAAACAGAAGAAGAGCGTCAGGCTCGGCTGTCAGATAAACGCCAGTGGGCTTCAACTTCTAGAGCAGACGAAACAGAGCAACAGCGTCAAGCACGGCTGTCAGACAAACGCCAGCGAGCCTCAACTTCCAGAATGAACGAAACGGAGGAACAACGTCAGGCTCGATTGTCAGACAAACGCCAACGGGCTTCGACTTCCAGAGCAGACGAACCAGAAGAGCAGCGTCATGCTCGACTGGTATGTGCCCAGCCCATGCACCGACGGAAAATGGGTTGACCCACTCCACCACCCCCACCCCCGCCCATTGGTGGGTCAGATGGGTTGGGGGGGGGGGGGGGGGGGCAGCCCCTACTGCTCATAGTCGTCCAGCTTTTTTGAAAGAGCACCCCCCCCACTGCCCATCGCCATCCTGGATAAATTCCGGGAAACCCCTTTCCATATGTATAGGTTTGGTCTGAGGCCAGCACTAGCAGGCCAGCATGCGGCTAGACGGGGGAGGGGGTCTAGAGCCATCGCGGGTTTGGGTCACACTACACTGAAAAAGACACAAAAACACGCACCTTTTCCCAATTTTTTCAATATTGAGAGAGGGTTTCCCACAACTTTTCTGGGATGGGGCCAGCGGGGTGGAGGGGGGGGGGGGGTCGCTCCCGCAAAAAGCGGAATGGGTATAGCCATTGTGTTGGGTGGAGGGGGGTGAACCCCCTAGATGCCCCTGCGCCCACCTATGCCTGGCCTTTGGCCCAACCTACACCTATGCCACTACACACACTACCATATCGGATTGGTCTCTCCCAGTCAGATTATGCGCATGCTTGTTGCTTGGCAGAATACTCTTTAGATGGAGCGAAGACAGAGTGAGACTGCTGCTCGAGCTGCAGAAGGGCCACTTGAGCGAGAACTGAGGATTTTGCAAATGCGTCGCCAACGTGCAAATCGGCATCGTACGCATTTTGCTGCACGCCAAGTCAGTTCCATCTTCGATGGAACTCAACTGATAGAAGAGTGCTATTTTGGTGGACTTAACGCATTTCTAAGCGATGGAGGAAGAGCTGGAATGTGTACTTGCAAATTTTTGCTTAACTTTTTGCTGTTTTTTTTTGTTTGGTTTAACCAATGTTTGTCAGCAGCAAGTACATGTTCTTAAAGCATTCACAACTTGCTTGCACTGTCATGCTGTCAAGTGGAAGAGTGAGACTGGGCAGATGTGCTGCTCAAATGGCAATATTGCGCTAAAGTCGCTTTTCACTGAAATGCCAGACTTGTTCAAGATGTTATGGAGAAGCGACGCAGAAGATGCAATGACCTTTAGAAAATTCAGTCGGCAGCTGAATAATGCCCTGGCTTTGGCTTCACTTAGGGCTAGAGACCCACTGGCCTCTGAGGGGCGTGGGTGGCGCCCCTCTGTTGCCATCCAAGGCAAGGTTTACATCAGAATGGGTCCTGTGCAAGCAACTTATGGAACAGCTCCAGTGTTCTCTCAGCTTTACGTTCTTGACCCTGACATGGGGAACGAAGCTCAGTTGAGAATGGATACCATGAGTCTGCCTGCAAGCACTCCTGTTGCAGACAGGAATCGGCTCAGCTCGTTGTTGAAGCGCTTGCAGCAGGAACTAAAACGATGCAATGGTTATGTGCAGGATCTATTGCACGTCTGTGAAATTGCCAAAACTGGTACAGAGTCTTTAGTTTTGGTAATTAATGAAAGCAAGAGACCCGAAGGCGAACACGCAAGACGCTACAGTCCAGGATTTCAAGAAATATCAGGTGTTTTGATTTGTTGGGTGTGCGTGTGTGCGTGCGTGCATCACTTTTTGCATATTCAGTTGTCACTGAGGATGACGCTCCACTAAGTGGCCATTTCGTGGTGGGCTTGCGTGGTCCAGGACGTCACACTCAGGTGATCGAAGACACCAGCAGAGCTGCCGACCCTCTGCATTTTGTGCTTCTCTTTCCAACTGGTGTGGATGGATGGCACTTAAAACTTCCAGCTAAGCCTGGCGCTACAAGAAAATGCTCACCTTTACAATTCTATGCATATCACCTGCAAGTGCGAAACGAGCCAGTCACAGGACATTTTGACATACTGCTGAGGTAATTTGGAATTAAGTCCATTAGTACATTGTTCTTTAATTTTTATTTAATTAATAGTTAAATGGAAATTGTGTGTGCATGTGTGTGTGTGTGCGTGCGTGCGTGCATTTATTTGACCCAATGCAATTTGTGTAGAGCTGGACGCCTTCTGCAAGAGTTCTGCTGCATTGCTTTTGCAAAAGTTGAGAACCAGCGTCTCAAGTTTGTCACATTTAATCAAGCGAAACTGAGAGGGGAGAAATACAAACGAATTTGTGAAGATGTGCATGATGTGGCAGCAAACGGATTAGCTCAGGCATTGAGGTCTGGCAAACAAGTGATATTGCCTCCCTCATTTGTTGGCAGCCCAAGATACATGCACGCACATTTTCAAGTAATTTTTTTGTTATTTTGTTTTCGCATGTCGCGTGTGTGTGTGTGTGTGCGCGTTGCTTGCGTGCGGTATTCATGTTTATGGCATGTTGGATGATGTTTGTGCATATATTTTAATTTTTAGCACGTGAGTGAATGCAGATCCTATGAAAATCTTTTTAGGATGCAATTGCAATTTGTCGAGAATTTCATAAGCCTGACCTGTTCATTACAATCACGTGCAATCCACAGTGGCCCGAAGTGCTTGAGTCTCTGCTGGACGGTATGTTTGGCTCTATGTTGCGTTGCATTGAATAGGTATTTATAGAAATAAATGAATGACTTCCATTGCTTTTTGTGATTCCAAATTATCGGAAGGGGATAAATCAAAACGACTTCTCAGTAGCCAAAAAAGCAGACAGTTCTACAGTTTGACGTGAATTCGGAGTGTGCAATTTTCAACTTAGCCCCAAAGTGATGCGAATTGTAGAGGATTTTCGACTAAAACAGTACGCCGCGTTTTACTCGGAATTACATTAGGTGGTAGGTATGGTGAAGTATGCCCGGTACAAGTAGCAGAGTAGCAGGCCCTAACCTACCTCTCCCAACCCCCACCCCCACCTTCTGCCCACCTTACGGTTTGAATTCTTGATTGTTGTTTGTCATACATACTTGGTTTAAGGACAAAGGAGTCAAGACAGACCTGACTTGTTGGCCAGAGTATTTAATTTGAAACTAAAGGCACTCTTGGATGAAATAAATAAAGGGCATGTGTTTGGACAACGCGCAGCAATTATGCATGTCATAGAGTTCCAGAAGCGAGGTGAGTATACCCTTTATTTGTACCTGTCCAAGTTGGTCTAAATAGGGTTATTTAGCTGTTTTATGGTCATATATCACTGAAAAACACTGAATAACACCAACATTTACTCACTGTTGTCGTTCTTGGTGAGAATCCTTTGGAAAAATTCTGGGGGGGGTGGTGTTGGAACATAGTGGGGGTGGTCCCCCCGCCCCAGTACGGGTATGCTGCCCGCCTCCCCCATTTTTTTGTGTTCTGGGGACGTCTCCCCTGCCCCAGTGTCAGCTCGAATGAACATTTGCTCCTCCCCCCCCCACCCAGTTACAGGTTTTGTTGATTGCTGCAACCTGTTGTCCCTCATTAGCTCATCAGTGCCGCAGCTGTGCCAATTGTTTTCAAATAGTGAAAGCAAAAGCGTACAGTCGACTTTGAGCCATATAACCTTTCATGTTCTTAGGGCTGCCCCATGCTCATATTTTGGTTATTCTTTCACCTGAAAGTCGTTTGAGAACTGCTGACGATGTGGATGAAGTGATTTCTGCTGAGCTGCCACCTGACCCAGCTCAGTTCCCTGAAGGGCCACAGAGAGAACAGGCTCAACGACTGCAAGACATTGTTTTGAACAATATGGTCCATTCGTGCAGTGAGCGCTGCAAAGACGAGGCTGGCTGGTGCAGAAAGTATTTCCCAGCGGCTTTCACACCAGTCACTGAATGGGAGGACTCAGCGTTCTATCCAACGTACCGCAGGCGTTCTCCTGAAGATGGCGGTAGGCGGATTCAGCACGCGAGATCAGGGGACCGCGCCCCAAAGTGGATCGACAACAGCATGATTGTCCCTTACAATCCATACCTGCTGTTGCGATTTAATGCGCACATCAATGTGCAAGCTTGTATTTCTCCAACTGCTGCCAAATATCTGTTCAAGTATGTGACAAAAGGGGTGGATCGTGCCATGGTCTCTGTTGAACGAAATGATGATGAAGTTTCAACTTATCAAGATCTTCGCTCCATTGGCTCAAGTGAAGCCTGCTGGAGGCTGTTTCAGTTCCCCATAACGAACAGGCACCCTGCAGTCATGAGCCTCAGGATCCACATGGAGAATGAGCAGTATGTAACTTTCGAAGAAGGCCAAGAAGCTGAAGTGGCCGCACAAGCGCCAAAGGGAACAGAGCTGGATGCGTTTTTCAATTTCAATACAGAGAATCCAGACTGTCAGACGAAATATATCGATATGCCAAAGCAGTATACGTTCGATCGCAGAACCTGCAAGTGGAAGAGACGTGTGCAGGGTCTTCGAGGGACTATTGGTCGGTTGCACACTATTCATCCCTTGGCAGGAGATGAGTTCTATTTGAGAATTCTTCTGAATCACACTCACTGCATCGGTATGCTTTGATTCTACCTTTTTGTCATTGCGATGCAGCACAACTTTAGTATTTTAGTTATTATAATTTTTTTCTTAGTGAATTTTTTTGACATACACCACACACAGAGAGACAGGTCTGCAAGCGCCTACACACGCACGCACGCACGCAAGCGCAATACGTATAGGTAACTTAAGGGGGGGGGGGAGTGCCCGCCCCTGACAGCCCACTGACAGCCTCCCCCGCCACAAGACACCCGCCCCCCCCCCCTCGCAAATTATTGTTTTCAACCTCGAGTTTCAATGAGGGGCACGCACTCACAAACTAATCTGCATACGCTAGGCAAGAGAGGATACGATGACATGAAGATGGTCGCTGGTGAACAGTTGGACTCGTACAAGGCAGTTTGCATGGCTTTGGGACTTTTACTGGATGATGGTGAATGGGACAGTGTCTTGGTGGAAGGGGCACATTTCCGCATGCCCAAGCAACTGCGGGCGTTGTTTGTGGTTCTGCTGGCCTTCTGTGAACCCCAGAATCCACGTCAGCTGTTTGACAGCCATTGGCAAGAATGGACTGATGACTTTCGGCGGCGCCTGCCAGAGGCCAGTGAGGACGAACTGCTGTTGATGGTCAGAGCGAACGTTGAAGAGCGACTGCTCCATTTGGGACTCTCCATGGACGCATTCAATTTGGAAGCAGTGACCGCAGCTGAGCATGAACATCTGAATCAGCTGACTGAAGAACAACCTGTGACTCGGTTGTCAGTCGCTCTGCAAGAGGAAACGAATTTTAACTTGGAAGCTGAAGAACAATTGGCCAGACTTCAGCTGCAAAAGCTAACAACTGCTCAGAGGGGAATATTTGAAAAAGTAATGAATGCCATCCAAGCAGATGAGCCACTGGCGGTGTTTATTGATGCCAGAGGCGGAACTGGGAAAACGTTTACTATCAACACTGTACTGGCCGCTGCACGGACTCTCAACAGTGAAAAGAATGTTGCTGTTGCAGTTGCAAGCAGCGGAATTGCTGCGAATTTACTGTTGCTTGGTAGAACGTTTCATTCTCGCTTCAAAGTGCCTCTACACCACAGTGACACTATGACGTTTTCCATCAAGCCAAATGACACCGTTGCGTCAGTCATTCGTGGCGCAAGATGCATTGTCTGGGACGAGGTAAACAGCGTCGAAAAAAGTGCCTGTTTATGTAGATCAATTGTTTTTGTTCTGGTTTTAGCTCTACTCCTCGGGAGCCCCCCCCCCCCAAAGGGCCGTTTACTCCTCAGGTAGCCAGACCAGTTATCAGAATGTTCAACACCTATGTGTTTTTGAACCAAAAAAAAAGTAGAGAAAACACACAAAATGTGCATATGAAATGAGATTAACAAAGCGGAGCACCCCTTCAATTTTTTTCGTACCCAAGACACAAAAAGTTTTATATTAATTGACCAATTCTGGAGGAACAACAAGGCTGCCCCCTCATCGTTCATGGCCCGCGCCACTAAAGAACATGCTTACCAGCCCCCCCCTTCCTCCACAGTGCATCGCAAGTGGTGACAGTTCTGTACCCAAAATTCTATGGGGGTGGCTCCTCTATCAAAGTTTTCATTTGACTACCCTTTCCATAAAAAAGCCACAGACAGTGAGACAGGTGGTAAACTAAAGCGTTCTCTTCTCTGCTGCCCCCCCCCCCCTCCAACGCCCCACACCCCACTTTCTGCACAGGGTCTGTGCGTCCTAATTTGTCTGCTCACACTGTTTTAGGCACCTATGATGCACAAAGATTTATTGGATGGTTTGGACAGGGTTCTTAAGGATGTGATGAACAACGCATTACCATTTGGAGGAAAAGTATTAATGCTGGCTGGTGACTTCAGACAGGTATTTCACTGCCTTATTTGATTGCTCAATGTTTTTGTAGTGTGCAGATTCCAATATTGCTGTCAAATCAAAGCCACACATGTCTGCTTTGTGTTTATAGGTGTTGCCAGTACTCCCAAAGGCGTCCAGAGCGGCTATTATGGCAGGGTCAATTAGAAAATCTCAGTTGTGGCCTCTATTTGAAATTTGTGAATTATCTGAGAATCTGAGAGTTGGACTCGATCCAGCGCTGCAGCAGTTTGATCAGTGGCTAATAAATCTTGGTGATGGCAATCTACCAGTTGAAGGCGTCCCAGACAAAATTCGGCTGTCAGAAATGGCTGGGGTCAATATATTTGAAATCGATGACTCAAATACTGACACTGAAAAAGAGTCTATGCTCAGATTTGCCCAGACTATCTTCCCAGATATGTTGGGTAAATTGAATGGGCCAGAAACTGAGTGGATCGAGTGGTTGAGCGGCAGAGCGGTTTTGGCCCCAAAAAACGTAGAAGTGGACGCGATCAACCGTGCAATTATCGATAATTTTCCTGGGCCAGCTACGATTCTATACAGTGCTGACATGACTTGCGAGGTAGCAGACTCAACGCGGTTTCCGGTTGAATACCTGAACAGCTTAACACCTACTGGACTACCGCCACACGAGCTGCACCTCAAGGTATGGCATACCTGTAACCCAGTCAGAGCGAGTTGGGGGGGGGGGGTAAATTTGGGGGGGGGGGCTGGAGCAAAACGTGTGGGTAGGGGGCCATTTGTTTACTTGTACTGGTACTTTTTGGTCAAAAATTGGTATAAATACTAAATAGGGTTTCTACAGTGTTATTTAGCTGTTTTAGGGTTATATAACACTGAAAAGCTTCGAAAAATACCAAGATTTACTTTATGGTTTTAGACGGAGTGAAAATCCCTTGGGAAAATTCTGAGGGCGTGGTTGGGCGGGGGGCGGGTGGAGGTGTTAAAAATAGTGGGGGAGAGTAACCCGCCCCCCCCCCACCAGTTACAGGTATGAGGTATGGGTATACGCCCAATTTGCCACAATTTCCAAAGCATACTTGCGTTTGTGCGTGCTGCCGTTCCTTCATGTGTGTTTGATTTTCTGCAAGAAGCGCACGCTTTTAGAAACAAATGGTAGTCATGTTGATGCGGAATCTCAACGCGAGGGAAGGGCTCTGCAACGGTACGAGGTTGATTGTGGTTGACATTGGCGAGAGGTTGCTTAGCTGCAAGATCGCATCAGGTACAGCGTATGAGAGTGACATTGTTGTGAATATGCATGAAACTGATAAATAGCATTGTCTGCATAAACTGCACAAACTACAGTACCACGCCTGTGATGACCCCCCATACCTGTAACGGGGGGGGGGGGGTTTGGGGGCCCTGCACTATTTTTCCAACACCCACCCAACTCCCCCCCGAAGTTCGAAGTTTGACGCGCTATCGAACCCCCGCCCTCCCTCCTCTCCCAGAATTTTCCGGAACCTTCTCCTACCTACCCCGTGAAGTGCAATAACATTCGCACATGGTAAAGCCGACGAAAAATTTTTTGCAAGTCTTGCATTATGTATTGGGCTTTTTCACTTTACTTAGACTAAAGTCTGCCAGAAAGTACCGATTTCTGCTCTAAATACGCCCTTCATCACTGCCCGCCCACCACTTCCCCTCCCCACACAGTGTTTTGTTTAATTGAGGAGAGCGCAAGGGGGACACGGTGTTCATCCCCCGAATCGAGCTGTCTCCAGTGGACGCGATCGCGCCGATCAAGTGGAAGCGGCGGCAGTTCCCCGTCCGGCCGGCCTTCTGCATGACCATCAACAAGAGCCAGGGACAGACGCTGCAGAACGTCGGCGTCTGGCTCAACCAGCCGGTCTTCAGCCACGGCCAGCTCTACGTTGCCGCGTCGCGCGTCGGAGCACCCGACAGGCTGCACTTCGCCCTCAGAAAAAGCGACGAGGGCCTGACGAGAAACGTCGTGTACAAAGAAGCACTACTGTAGCAGTTGCGCGAGTATTATGCTTAGCGTTGCGTATTTGCCTGCCCTCTCTCTCGCGTATGTCAATGTACTCTGCAAGCGCGTGTACAGTAGTACCTACGTTTGGTTTCGAAGTGTACAGTGTTGGAGTCGCACATCTTCATTGATCGTTGTGTTGGGTAACTGTGTGCTATTCTTCGATCGATCGCTATCGTGGTGTACTCCGGAGTCGATGTCCGCAATGCATGCATGCAACAGGTTCGCAAACAAACGGAAACATGTAAGCGTAATTCCTATCAACTGAGTTCACAGTGAGTATAGTGCATACATACATCTGCGCGGTTTTCTCTAAGCATACATGTACTACTTGCCCAAATGGCGGCCGAAGGCCGCGCGCGCCTCTAGTTCTCTTAAATTCGCGGGTGGCGCCGCTGAGTCAATGCTGCTAACCCCTAGAGTACTTGACAATAATTCACGTCTCACTGTCTGTCTGGACGACGTGACCCACCCATTCCTGACAATCGAGCGGTCTTGCTGCAGAGGTGGCGTTCCGCCTACGGCCCCACTGGCTGGAGGGGGGGGGGGAAGAACGCGTGATAACGTTGTCAAAGCAATTTCTCGTTGATACTGTGCAGGCCTTGGGTGGTGTGGTGTCAAAACCAAGTTTTTATGCAGTACCGAGTTGTGAGCCGTCAAGACGTACCGTGAGATAGTCTCCCAGCGCCGCGACGTGCTTGATGTCGCCCGGTCGGAGGGCGTGCGCCGAAGTCGGCACGTCTTGCGACGGCGAAATTGAGCACTTGAACTCTGGAGACTGCAAGTCAATTGGTAAACAGAGTTTCAGCGCAACGATATTGATACGTAGGGTATGCGTTGTGGGGGAATAGAAGTAAATTTCCAATTTTAATTAAAGTTTTGGCATCCGTGAACCTAACATACCGCGTCTGTGATGGCCATGAATATCAAGGCCGGAACCAAGGTGAATGATATGAAGCTTGTTGCAAACATTTTGGAGCAGCAATCGAAGCTTTCTTACAATAGGAGTGTGAACTGGGGTTTGCTGCAATCATATGACTTGTGCAGGTTTTTGCAGTCGTTTTGAAGGCTGCGTTATCGCCGCTTCTTCGTATTTTGTGCTTCTCCGAGCCGATTAATACCGTGAACCACGACCCGCAGAAAAGCAAACATTTTTCTATTCATGTCACACATCTCTGCGCAACGTGTCATGTGGGGTTACATGTACGGTCTGATTCAAGTACACTTTGCTTATCAGGGGCTGACGGCGAAGCTCTGCGCGTCTACTGCGAGCTGTCGGCCCCCATGGAGCAGGCCGTCGTCCTTTCAGACGGCCACGCGGACAAACCTGCGCTCCGGGCCGGGTGGCTTACGACTTCGACTAAGTGCAGTAACGTGGCACCGCACCTACACAGCTGGCAGACGGAACGGCGGCTAGCTGGCTGCTCTGGGCGGCCGACCCCTCCATGCCTAGGAGTATCAAGCACATCTTCTGTGCCCCGCTGTCCCCGCAACATAGGTAGGTGCACGCGCGTGCGGTCTGTCTGTATGACGGAGGGCGATTCTATACGTTACCCGTATTTTACGAAGAAAGATGCGTTCTGCAGTTGGTTTGCGTTCGTCAGTGAAAACGAAAGAAGTCATTAAGTCAGTAAAAGGAAGTCAGTCGTTCGTCCGATCAAGTCTAGCAGCCCCCCCCCACCCCCTTCAACGCGGCGCGCCATCTGCGAGACATTCGTCACTGCGCCCACCTCAACCCGGAAGAAGCGACCGCCGCTTTGATGCATCGACTGTGAGTCCCGTCGAGACTGCGTCGTCCGTCACGAGTCCACATACCGTAAATTCTCTAATAGTAATAACCCGGGGCACTGATGTTGCCGTCTTCGACTGCCTGTGGTGAGCACTATTTGAAGGGGCACTATGGTGGGCGCACACAATTCGCAAGTGAGACGCGGCGGGCGAGCCACAAGCGTTGGCCGGATCACGCGCTTGGTGAACAGTTTGGCTGCGTTTCATTACTCATTGCGCACTCATAATCGACAAATTGTACTGCCGTACACTGGTGTACTCATATTCACTGACTTGCTTCCCACTCACGCTCAAATCACAACACTAGTAGTGGTTGGAGTCGTTGGAGTCAGAGCTGCGTTCACCGTTCTCCCTATGCACTTCAACGTTGTGGGACGTATACAACATGACGACTGGACACTCAGTTGGGTATCTAACGCTTTTCTGCGTCTGCAACCAATTTTAAAAACCATGCGTCTTTGAGGTGACGACAGATGACGTCACTCCTCACGCAGCCGAGGCTGTTGTTGTGCGCCCTTGCGGGCGCAGAGGAGGAAGATGCCGTTGTTGCAGAAGTAGACGGCGTTCTCGACGTCTAGGCCCGCGCTCTCAAGGATCCCGCAGACCTGAGTCTCGGTCACGAAGAGGCACGTGTACTTGTGGCCTGCGCAGAAACGAGTGCGGTGGACACTAGGGATGAGCATGGGCTGGGCCGGCCCGGCCCGGCCCGGCCCAGCCCGGCCCATGGGCCGGGCTGGGCCGGAATCCCAGGCCCATCCTGTGGGCCGGGCCGGGCCGGGCCTGCGTTTTGGGGGTGTGGGCCGGGCCGGGCCGGGCCGGACGTTCCTGGCTGAAACATAGGAATCTACATTGTATGTTATGCATATTGTAAGTAACGGCGACTATTCAGCAGAAAGGAGGCATTAAGGACGCGAGTGCGCCTAAAAGTTCGTCGTGACGGCGTCGTCTCACTGTTAATCTAGCGCGTTGGTCGCGACGTTGCCGTCGTCGTCGCCGTTGCCGTTTTCGTTGTCGTCACGGCCCTTAGACCGTGAGGCACAGACGAGCAGACAACAGACGTGAAGCGACGACGACGACGTAGTACTAAAAGGCATGAGCATCTGGCGCTAGCCCAGCCTCACGTCCATCGCGAGCAAGGCGCTCGTGACGACTGCCAGCTCGGCGCCCTCCAGGCGCCGCCTCTACATCACTGGCTTGGCGACGATAGATAATACATCAGACATGGGCAGCGCCTTTTTTTCTCAACAAACCCTTTGTGAGCGGCCAACTTCAATTGACAAACACGGTCAATCTTGAGGCCAAAAAATGGTTGGAAGCTGTAAAGCCAGAAGCGCCATTCTCTGTGTATGTGTAGTGAAAAAACGCGAACTGGCGTACGTACATGTACAACTTATTTTAGTGCACCACTGTGCTTATTTCTTGTGATGGGCCGGGCCGGGCCGGGCCTGGAATTTGAGCAGTTGGATGGGCCGGGCCGGGCCTGGGCCTGGTTTTTGACGCGTGGGCTGGGCCGGGATGGGCCGGACTATCTGGTGGGCCGGGCTGGGCCGAGATCTTCAGGCCCATGCTCATCCCTAGTGGACACATGTCCGCGAGTATGTACATGTAGATTAGCATGTACGTAGGTAACCGATGGTAAGTGAGTGAGACTAACTTGACTGGAACAATTAGTACAAATGACAACAAACAGAACAACAGTTGCCATCGTGCATTGAACTGTTTTGCTAAGATTTCTGTCCATTGGAAAAAAGTGCCAGCAAAGCTGAATTGATCAGCTGAACTGCCAACTACACCATATGCTAACTGTCGCAGTACCTCCAAACTCGCACCATGTCTCTTCGAGAATGCCACCCAGGATGAAGAAGCCACCCGGCTTCACCAGTGCCACGACATTCCGCATTGCCCAGTCATACTCCTCCAGTGTGTTGCAGCAGTACTCCAGACAGTAGATGGTCACCAGAATCTGTGCACACGCAGTTTTACATGCTTGAAGGGGCACTGTGAAGCAACCACCAACTGTAGGAGACACCCACATCGAAGCCGACGAATTCAGGTCTGATTCCGGGAATGGGGTTCCGCTTCAGGCAGTCGCAGTGCATCACTCGACGAACCTGAAAAGTACAATTCCCAGTACTAACTCCCGTGCTTACAGTGTACGCCTAAATACAAAGGTGTCAATACACAAAGTAAAATTACAGTGTGTTGCGTCCGCACACCTTCTTTCTTGCCTGGTCTTCCATTGCGTGGAACTCGTCACTGCCTTCCACGCAGCCGATCACTTCCTTCACAGCGGACCTGCACTGCAGCGGGTTGAGCACAGAGCTTGATCGGATGCGTCGCGCATTTTACAGCCTACCAGCACGTATGTATGTATTGCCGTGTTTGTTGTTATGAGTATCTTATAGATCCCAATCACGTGTGCATTTGTGGACAGTCAACTCAAAACTGTCGCACAGTGTCAACTCAAAACTCTCGCTAGGACGTTCGGTGCTCATTAATTTACCAGTCAAAAGTCGACTGTCCCTTCACCCAGTCGATGAGGGCCGCCCGGTTCTGGGGTAGGTAGTCGGCTAGGCAGATCTGAATTCGAAGCAAAAAATAGTAAATATTTGAATTTCCGCCAGACAGTAACCTGGTCCACGTGGTGCCTGAAGGAGAGAGCGACGTGCACGGTGGGTCCGCAGCCGAAGTCGAGCAGTGAGCCGCCTTTGGGCAGACGCACCACCAAGTTGGGCAGGAACGTCAGCACGAACTTCATCGCCGGCTCGTCTGAGATTGGAACAATGTTGCACAATACTGCATTCTTAGACAGACGAGTTTCAGCTGCACAATTCGTTCAATGTTGAGTGCGAGCATCGAATCGGGGGGCATGGTCAGAGCCTTCCGAGCAGCCGGCTGGCCCCGCGAAAGCGGGCGGCTGCTCCCGGCTGCAGCCTGATGGCCTCACCAAGTCTGACCACTCAAGGGCCTCTGCCTCGGCAGAGTGGGCTTGAAAGAGGAACTGTCCGTCTCCTTGGAGGAAACCCAGGCGCCGACGTCGAAGAGAGCGGCGGGGAAGAGGGTGTCTGTACAGCGGTGTTTTCGGCTACGACTCCGTGGAGGGCTGCGCCAGGGCGGACAGCTGGCCGATGCGCCTTCGTGCGATGTGTAGGGCACCCCAGAGAGTACCGCACCGCTTCCCTGTAACGCCTGGGTGGCGACCTGGACGAGTGAAGCCGGGTTGGCGAATGACCCTCTCCGCCGCCCGAGAAAGTGAAGACGCCGCCAGCGACGGAGACAAGCGCAGACGGACAGCCCTTTGGACAAGCACCGGCATCAGTGAATCCGGCCCACACCACAACAACAACAACAAACATCGAAACGGTTTGCCTTTACGTCTACAAAGAGCGTTCGTGAGAGAGTTAGGCTGGAGTGTACTGGATATGCAGAAAAAATGCTGGAAAACGCTCGAGTTGGCGGTGATGTGCACCTACCCTACCGTTCGTCGACCCAAGCCATCAATTATTCTCACTCACCCATCTGCGAGTAGAAGTCTTTGAGGTAGGTGTCCGCCTTGAACGTCTCCGCAAAGCTGTCCCTCGTCAGCAGCTGCTGCTCCGTCTCTTCCTCCTCCATCTTCTCCCCCGTGGCGAGTTGTTGTTTAGATTTTCAGTTCCCTTTTAGTGCGCCTTCCACTGATTCGACTGGGATGGGCGCAACATTTTCTACCCAACGACCGCGTGCAAATATGGCGAAATGACGCGCGGGCGCCGCCCGCCCCACGCGCGTTCCCCCGCTCCTCTCGACCCGTTGAGATGGTCTCACCGTGCGCTGCTCAAATACCAAACTCAGAAACTCGTTTTACTTAGGAAGAACGGTGGCTGCCATCCGCCAAGTACAATGTTAGCTCAAATAGAGATGCGTAGGAAGATTGTGTGTCTCGGAGTTATTTGAGAGAGACGGTCCTTTTGCAGTGCAGTCTAAACAGCGGCTGTTGGGGCTCGTTAGCCGCACTCGACGGCGCCGCGATCCGACCGGCCCACGTGGTTACATTTGGCCTGGAAACGTCGTCTTCCTGCAGTCCTCAGTTTCGAATAAGAGCCCCATTTTGAGAATTTCAACCTCAAGCGCACAAAACAACAGTTTTCAGAGGCAAACGAAAGCGGTTGACGAGCGAAGTGTTTGTGCGTTGACGTCAGCCGCCCAGTGCCCTTGCGTGTTTTTGAATTTTGCGCCAGATTTTGAAACTTGCGGGATAAGAGAAAACCAGAAGAGCCAAGAGAAACTGACATTGGCAAACAAAGCGCTGCTCCGTTGCAACACTGTGCACTGTGCGCAACAAAGTTTCTTTTGGACCACTCTACCAGCGTTGCACGCAACTTTGCGCACAATGTGACTGACGCGTACATTGTGAAAGAGCCTGCAGACAGTCGGCGCCGGCCGGGCGACGCCAGGAGCGGCTGCGGCTGGCGGTGGCGTGCCGGGGGCCGATAAGTCATCAGAGGTACGCAATACATAGACATCGTTCGGGCACCGAAACCGTTCTGCACTTTTACGCAGCGCAGACACACACAGCTGTATCCATTACACAAGCGCAGCGCAAACGTCGAAAAACACAAGGTCGGTGCTCTGCACTACGCCGCTACTTTCATTGGTTCCATTGCAATGCGATTGGAACTGCCTGAAAACGAGCTGTGTGCATAGTTTTCATGGCTGTGTACAATGCGTGCAAAATTGTGGCGGCCACAGATTGAACTGAGCCCGTGCTATGCGGAGCCGTGCTGAGCCCTGTCTTCTTAGCCTGTGCTGTAGATGCGTAGGTGCAGGTTATTGCTCAAAGGTGCTTGCCACCTCCATTAAAAACAGTCAGTCACTTCCACCAACAATCGCTTTGTTAAAGCGCACAAAAATCGCGTCCTCCATCACCTTTTGTCAATCTGAGCTCTTCACGTTTTCTTCTGTAAGCTTCTACAACGACGATTCGACGATTCTACAACAGCAGTGCGTGATGCGCCGCAGCGTTCTTGTGAGGCGTGTTGAGTTCTATTCTATTTGTCGCGAAAAAGCGTTCATACACGTCTCCGGACGGCTCATTGCGAGATTTAGTGGCCTTCAACACATGCATACAGTTGATCGTTGAAGTCGAATGACACTGTGAGCCGGGCTCTAGAGCAGCTGTCGTGCAATAAGTGGACCGGGAAATATGTTGACCAGCCGGTCATTTTATTGCAGAATAAGTTGACCGACCGGTCAACTTGTTCCAGAACAACTTGTTTCGCTTGCGCCATGGACCGACCATGGAACAATATGACCTGGGTGTGATGTGGCAATTTTGCGATTGTGACTATGAATTTTACATAGCGCGGGCTATAATCAGGATCGAACACAACACAACGGGCGACGGCGTGGGTCTGCGGGAGGGACATGAGCATGTGAATGTGCGCAGACCTCCTACCCTACTAACTCGATTGGACAACTGCTCGGTTCCAGCTTCCAGTTACTCATAGCCTGTTGTCTTGTGCAATAGGCGGCTGGCGCGCGCTACTATCAACCTTGCCGACAATTGTTTGTGGCTCTGTGTTGTGCAATGAATGAGTCGCACAATCGTATCTTTTGAAACTGAAACTGGATCTACATACCGTAAATGCTCCAATACAACCCCCCTCCAATAGTGCCCCCCCCCCTCCAATAGTGCCCCCGGGTACGGCAAGGTTGAAATATTAGAGCCCCCCCCCCCCCTCCAATAGTGCCCCGGGGGTAAGGGGTATGTTGTGCCATGTGCCTTTTTTGGGCAAAAATATAGTGGTAGGTACATTTATATCGTGTATACACACTACTACTAACCAATAATAGTACGTTTTAGCAACTATTAACGGTAAATCAACCATTAAATGTCGCAAAAGTGATCAAAATCACCGAAAAATCGGCAATTTTGACAGCGAAACTAGCATTACCATTCAAAATTTTCAGGTTTAAATAATAGACCCCCCCCCCCCTCCAATAGGGCCCCCCCTCCAATAGTGCCCCCGGGTAAGGAGAGGTTGAAAAAATAGTGCCCCGGGGGCACTATTGGAGGATTTACGGTATTTGAATTTGCGATTTTAGTCGCGAAATTAACGATTGTTGAACTGATAGAATCTGTATTCGATGCTGTCAGCGAAACGGCGTCGGTTGAACTGGCTGGCCAATTCATACATCCGTGGACGACATATATGTAGGTATATGTTGATTTTCCGGGGCGAAAAAAAAATTAAAACTGAAAATGTGGTTCAAGTCCGTAGCCACGACATTTTTCACTCATTAGTCTGTCCGCTGTCATTTGCACAATCACAGCGTAAAAAAATTGAGGAACGGATGGATCGACCACTAAGAATTTTGCCGCGTGTCTACCTAGGTGCTCACCCCGTTCACACGCCACAAAAAGAAGCCCAAGTGTATTGGGTTGGGTGCTGGAATAAAATACGTTTTTTCTTTAGGCCGGTCAAAGTATTGCAGCGCGGTCACGTTATTTCACCTCACTATTTGTAATAGTTTGACCGGCCGGTCAACTTATTACCCCGGTCAACTTTTTGCGTGACACCGGCGCGAGATTGCGAGCCGCTCGAGCCGCACACTAAAGGATAGGCAGGACAGGGCGGCGCAGACGCGCACCGAAGCTATGCCAACGCGTCCCCCATCTGGGCGAGACTACAGCCATGCGCAGACGGAGGGCGGCGTCTGTGCGATGCGCGTTTATGATTGGCCCTCGCACCGTTGGGGGGGGGGACGCGTCGCTCTAGTGGAGTGCGCGTCTCCTCCATCCTGCCCGCTCTATCCTCTAGTGTGCGGCTCGAGCGGCTCTTGGCTCGCAATCTCGAGCCAGCTCTAGTCAGTCGGACAGTGGCGTAGCCAGGATTTGGTTTTGGTAGGGGGCACGCACAGATTGCCAACTTTTTAACCGGGTCCCCCCTGTTGCGCCGCAAGCGAAAGTTTTGAGATTTTGGGCTACTTTCGAGCAATTTTAACTTATTTTGGGCTACTTGCGAGCATTTTGAACCTATTTTGGGCTACTTTCGAGAAATTTTAACCTATTTTGGGCCACTTTCGAGCAATTTTAACCTGTTTTGAGCTACTTTCGAGCATTTAAACCTTACAAGCGAGCTAAAATGCTTCTCACTCTCTTCTTTCGCCCGGACATTTTTGCAACAGGGGGACCCTGTTTTCGGACCGATTTCGGGGGGTGGGTATACCCCCCCCCCCCTACCCCCTCCCCTGGCTACGCCACTGGCTCTAGAGCCAGCTCGGTTCGAGCCGGTTTGTCGTTCGACTTTAGCAATCCGCCGTACTGTGCATTTTGCAGATACCTTATCGTGCAAGAGGCAGCTGCTGCAGTAGCGACGGCAAGGCGAATAGATGGCTCAGCTGAGAGAGTGCCTGCACTACGCGTTCGGCACCGCTCCCGCCATGTACTTCTCGTCACTGAACGTCCTGTCTGGGATGGCTCGCGCTTTCATCGAGCGCTCCTTCGAGAGTCACTACGCAGAGAGGCCCACAGTGGGGCAGTCCACCTTCTGGTGGTCCGTGCTGAACTGCTCCTTGCCCGTCGGCATGGCCACGGGCTCCGCCATCTCCGCGATCGCTCTCGACCGACTCGGTTCGCTGTGAGCGGTATCACATAGGTAGCACTTATACCGAACAGTTCATGGCGCGATGAAATCACGTCTCTGGATTACCGGATCCGGTCAAATGTGCTACCGCTACACCCAACACACCAACTTACCAACTTACACACCAACTTAGGCTTAGGTTGGGTATTGTAATTCGGTACGCCCTCCCCCAGCTCAGTCCCAGCGCGTTCCGCCATTACGCCGCGCCGAATCTCCCGCGTTTATAGATCACCTGATTAGTAAGCAGCTAAACCCCTCAGTCGAAATTAGGTGATTCAGAGTAACAGTTTCGTTCATGCGATTTTCGTACCCAATGACGCGCCCTGCTTTGAACGGCATTTTTGCTGTGTCAGGTGTCATCGTTAAAGTAAAATACATACACATACATACATACCCCCGCAATCTAGGTACCTAGCTTTATAGATTGCTGGTGTCAACAATGCAGTTTCAAAGATGAAAGAATCGCGTTACTGTTTAATTGGAGAGCCCTAGCGCGCATTTCATTTATTTCATTCAGGGCGCAAGACGACTGTCATCAGTATCAAAAACTTGCTGACGATTCTTGGTGGTCTGTTACAATTTTGCTCCGTCCAATTCTTCAACTCCTTTGAACTGCTGATCGTCGGTCGCTTGATCGCCGGAATTGGTCTGGGCCTGGTACCGAGCCTGGCGATTTACATCTCCGAGTGCAGGGTGCCCGGACAGGCTGCGAATGTTGGCACCTTTGTGATCGGTTCGATGCTGATACAGACGGCCCTGGGCTCGGCTGTCGGCCTGCCAGTCCTGCTGGGCACCCGGCAACTGTGGCACTACGTGATGCTCGTAAGTTCGAGTCGAGTGCACATTCGTCGGAGAGAGCAGACATTTTGGAGGTGGCCATGCGTGGTGGGGAGTGGCACTGCCGCGTAGTGAGAGGAGAACGCGGCGTTGCGGCGGGGGGTCTAGGAGAGCCCGAAAATGATGATAAATTTGAAGTTTACTCGGACTGAAAACCAAGAAGTGTGTCTGCCTTTGCATGCAGCGATTGATGGGGGCGGGCTTTGGGGCAGAGTCGTGCGCCAGTGTGCAAATGAACGTCCTCCCAGGAAATTAACCTTCAATCCGATGATAAATGAAAGAGCCGTGCACTGTGATGTCACGTCCATGTCATGTGACCGACTTGCAGGTTCCACTGTTTCACTCTCTCGTCCACTTCTCGCTCGTCTTTTTCCTCAAGGAATCACCCAAGCATCTCTACGTGACCCTGCACAAAGAGAGGGAGGCGAGAGAGGCGTTCGACTACCACCTGCCGACTGGGGACTGGCCGGCGGTGAAGGCGCTCTACGACAAGGAGCGGCAGCTGCAGAGTGACAAGCATGCCAGTCTGCGAGAGGTGCTCGCCACCAAGCACTACAGATGGCCCATCATCGTCTGTCTCGCCTGCGTCCTGGGCAACAAGACGGTCGGCTCAGGTAGCACTCAGCCCATGAGGCGCAATCTAAAGGGTGGTCGAAACAAGTGCCCCTTTTTGCTTTTCGTTTATCTCGGGCCGTTTTCGTGGGTGCTGCTGAGTAGAGTATGCACAGTGCTGACTGCTGAGTCGAACAATTTTACCTTCAATAATCTTCAAAGAGTGAGAGCTCTTCTATTGCAAATTGCAATCTACTGTCAGTCATGCATGACTTGCTAACAACATTAAATTATTGTCTACCAAAAAAGTCACAAGTTGGACATCAGCTAAGCCAACACGTATCACAAGCCTAATAAAACGGGTACGGTCCGCATACGCGTCTTAGAGTTGGGAAAAATACGTTTTGACTTTGGACCGACGTATTTTTTAAAAAAATACGGTATTTTTTTAAAAAAAAATACGTATCTTTTGTATTTTTTTAGAGTTTTTTTTGTACATGCATCATACATCATAGTAAGCCATCAGCGAAGTGTCCAAAGATTAGAAATCGGCACATAAAGTAGGTCGAACGCTGTAAAACAGCGCAAGCACGCAAGTGGACGTGTAGGGGTGTGTGTGCGTACGTATGTGGGTGTGTGAGTGAGTAGTGCGTAAGTGGAGTAATGGCGACCAGGAGATTTGGCATCCAACAAAGTCAGCAATGGGGCACGCACCAAACAAAGAACGCGACGCAGGGCGTGACGCAGCGATTGAGGACGCGTAGAGGAGCTAACAATAGCAAAAGCTAGCAGAACCAATTGTTGGGTGTGCGTCTGCTACGTTCGAAACCTACCGTAAACGAAATCTAAGCGTCGTAAGAATATATGATGTAAAACAAATCGTCTTGTGGTAATTGTACCCACCCACACAAGTCACATATGCTCTTCAATGTAGGGTACATTGATAAATAACAACAAATGTTTTATTACCACCACGTTGATCCAACGAAATACAGGATTACGACTCCGATTTACGACTATGACCTTACGATTACGACTACGACCGTACTTTTTTAAAATTAGATACAGGCGGCGATGTATTTTTTCAAAAAAATACGTGTATTTTTTTTTGAAAAAAAAATACATTTGAAAAAATACGCGCCCAACTCTAAGTCGCGTCTTTAGATATTGCATGGTTCTATTCCACGGAAGTCATCGAGTCCTTCGGTCTCAGCGGCCAGCGGGCCAAGTGGTTCTCAGTGGCCGTGTTGCAAGGCTTGGCCGTCGTGGTCGCATTGCTCCACATTGTCTTCCAGATCGTCAGGCGCACCCCCAGGAGACTACTGTTCCTCTCAGGGGTCGCCATTGGAAACGTCGCCATGTTGTTCGTGCTCATTGGTGGGCAGGTGGACAACAAAGACATCAGGTTCGTCGTATCCATGAATGCGCACAAAGTATACACAGTATGTTTCTATCCCAGTTACCGAATCAGAAAAAAAGACACATCAACCTATCAATTGCCAGTATTGCATATGCTCGAGTGCCAGTATTGCATATGATGTGCCAGCGTTTGAGTTGCAGTGCTCAAACGCCCGCCCGCCCGACCTCCCGCCCACCCACCCACCCGCCCGTCCTCGCGCACGCACGCACGCACGCACGCACGGCAGCCAACCCGCACGCACGCCCGCACGCACGCACGCACTCAAATGTTCCCTCCAAATCCAGCGTTTTCTTCGGAGCGGTCGGCCTGCTGCTCTCGGCGTTCGCCAACGTTTGCGGGCCGTTCTTCCTCCTACCAGTTCTGCCGCTGGAGATCGCCCCTCAGACGGTGCGCGCCCGGGCCAGTGGCGTCTCCTTTGCGCTGAGCGCCGCCAGCATGCTCACCATTACGCTGCTCTATCCGACCGCCTCGCTCTGGCTGGGCAGTCTCGCCGTGCTGCCCTTGTTTATGGGCGGGATCGTCTGTTTCGTCTTCCTCTACTACAAAATGCCCGAGAGCAAGGGCAAGACCGTGGTCGAAGTCACAAGCATTTGGCGTGACTCCAGCAGTGACCGTCATCTGCGTGAAAAGGACAACAGGGAGAACGAGGACGAAGAACGAAGACAAGACACTGGAGCAGCGGGTGCTGAAAAGAATGAGAACGCGGTGGGAGCTGTGTAAACCTGTTGGTGTAGCTCGCTTGTTGTGCAGTGTGCATTCTGTCGAAAAAGCCACAGTTCAAAACTCAACCACAAATAAAAACACCGATCGATTCTCAATACGGAAATGTACAGAATAACAACTTTGTGTGTGTCTACTTGGGATGAGCAGGGGCTGGGCCGGCCCGGCCCGGCCCGGCCCAGCCCGGCCCATGGGCCGGGCTGGGGCCGGGGGGATCCCGGGCGGAAAAACAGGCCCAGGCCCGGCCCGCCATCCTGTGATTGGCCGGGCCGGGCCGGGCCCTGTGTGTTTTTTTTTGCGTTTTGGGGGTCAACGCAGTGGGGGGTGGTGGTGGTTTGCTGCTTCTCTTTTTGTTGGCTGTTGTTGGTGGTGGTTGTTTTTTGTTGTTGGCGGTCGCGGGTTTGTTGTGGAGGAAAAGGGGCGGAGCTCGCCTGATTTGTTGATTGTTGTACGCGCCAGTGATGTGGTGGCGGCGCGGGGGGGGCGCGCTGGGTGTCGGCCGGCGCGTCGTCCTCGCCGCCGTCGTCGGGCGGGGGGGGCGGCCGGCGCTTCGCCTTGCTTTTTTGTCTTTCGTCGTCGTCGTCGCCGCTCGTCTGTTGTCTGCGCCCCTGTGCCTCCCGGCGGTTGGGCGCCGGGGGAAAGAAAAAACGGCGCCGGCGCCGACGACGGCGCCGCGACGACCACCCCGCTGGATTGGCGGGGGGAGGCCGCGCCGACGCGATGTTTTTTTGCGCGCTCGCGCCTTTTTCCTCCCTCTCTTCCTGTTTTTTCTCCGCCTTTTTTTATATTCATAATATACATTGATGTTTCTTTTTTTTCCCCCGGGGTCTTGCCCCCCCCCGCCCCGCCCCCCCCCCCCCCCCCCCGCCCGGCCGGCCCCGCCCCACAGGATGGGCCGGGGTTTCCGCCCCAGCCCGGCCCATGGGCCGGGCCGGGCCGGGCCGGACGTTCCTGGCTGAAACATAGGAATCTACATTGTATGTTATGCATATTGTAAGTAACGGCGACTATTCAGCAGAAAGGAGGCATTAAGGACGCGAGTGCGCCTAAAAGTTCGTCGTGACGGCGTCGTCTCACTGTTAATCTAGCGCGTTGGTCGCGACGTTGCCGTCGTCGTCGCCGTTGCCGTTTTCGTTGTCGTCACGGCCCTTAGACCGTGAGGCACAGACGAGCAGACAACAGACGTGAAGCGACGACGACGACGTAGTACTAAAAGGCATGAGCATCTGGCGCTAGCCCAGCCTCACGTCCATCGCGAGCAAGGCGCTCGTGACGACTGCCAGCTCGGCGCCCTCCAGGCGCCGCCTCTACATCACTGGCTTGGCGACGATAGATAATACATCAGACATGGGCAGCGCCTTTTTTTTTCTCAACAAACCCTTTGTGAGCGGCCAACTTCAATTGACAAACACGGTCAATCTTGAGGCCAAAAAATGGTTGGAAGCTGTAAAGCCAGAAGCGCCATTCTCTGTGTATGTGTAGTGAAAAAACGCGAACTGGCGTACGTACATGTACAACTTATTTTAGTGCACCACTGTACTTATTTCTTGGGATGGGCCGGGCCGGGCCGGGCCTGGAATTTGAGCAGTTGGATGGGCCGGGCCGGGCCTGGGCCTGGTTTTTGACGCGTGGGCTGGGCCGGGATGGGCCGGACTATCTGGTGGGCCGGGCTGGGCCGAGATCTTCAGGCCCATGCTCATCCCTAGTGTCTACTGTTCTATAGAAAGCGAGACAAAGATTTTAAAAAGCAGCGTCATTACACGAAGCAAAGCGTCCTCCAGCAGAACGCCATTTTTGGGCGTAGAATGTAGAATTTAGAATGGCCAGTAGAATTTACACCCCCATTTTATCGCGTCGTAAGATGCCGCCCCTTTATAGCAGCAAAATGTAGGTTGTACTCAAAGTTGTAGCGGAGAAAAACTATTCAAAAGAAACGGTATAATCAGGCAAGGTTACGGTTGGCGTTCGATACGAACAACCAACGATGTAGACACAAAACGCAAAAATTTAATTAAAAAAGCTAAGTCAAATCAAGGGTTTCTTTAGCCATTTTGCTGCGCTATGGGGCGGCACCTTACGACGCGATAAATGGGGGTGTAAATTCTACTGACCACTCCCCTTTTAAACGCGCGATATCACGTGGACCAATCGACCCGCTGAACAGCTAGCCCGGGTCGACACGCAGACTGGACGGCATGCTGAACACGAACAGCTAGCCTGCATCGACACGCAGACTGGACGGCATGCTGAACACGAACAGCCGTACCTGTAACTGGGGGGGGGGGGGGGTTGGGGGGTTTCCCTCCCCCACTTGCTGGTTTTGACCCTACCCACACCCCCCAACCCTCCCCCCAGGTTCGTGCGAAACCCCACCCAACCCCCCCAGACTTTTTGAAAACTTTCTACTACATACTATATATTGCTAAATAAATCAGGGTGTACGCGTCAGCGTACAACCCTAATATGTGACGACTTGCGCGCGCGAGAATTCGGATTTTTGATCGCCTATAACTTTTGATTGGCTGAACCGATTTCGGCGCGATATGGGTCAAAAGAAGCGCACTCATCGGGGGACCGTACGTGCCACAGCGCGTTGCAGTATTGCTGCGCGTTAAGAGGGTACGCCCGAAAATGTTTCCGAAAAGTGTCGTTTTTTTCGTGTTCTCCTCCCAGTTTTTGGAGCATCACTCGCTAGTGCCGTGGGCAATTGGAATGAAACTTGGCATGTGTAAGCGACCCATGATGGCAATTTTGCGTACCAAAGGAATCGTCTCTGCGTCCTACCAAACTCGAGATATCGCCGATTTTATGCGTTTTTTCGGACATGTCGTTTTTTTGGGGTGGTTTCCACCAAGAGTAAATCTCGAAAAAGTGCCAAATTAACCCCCAATTTTTTTTTTGATTTACTTGATCAGTTTCTTATGGGAAGTCTATGCCAAGTCACTGAACCTAAAACTTCATCACTGATAATGAGATATTAGCAATTAAAAATTTCAGCCGAAAGTTCCGTGCCCTATAGGCTCTTTAACAGTGCATCAGAGCTTCGCTATAATGGAGAAAGTTGATCGCCCAGACGTGATCTTGACCAGTTTCAGCAAGTGGACCAAATTGGATGCACCAAAATGCCTCCCACCATTATACCGATATCGAGAATTGGCGATATTTCGGAGTGGTTAGGTCGGATGGCCTAAACATCAATACTAAAGTTGATGGCCCTTTGATGTTGAACATTTCATTCCTTTGAGCCAACACGCTCCGACGCACCAAAATATTTTCACTTCCAAGATAATCGATAAATATCGATATTGGTAGCTCGGATCACTTCGGCTGAAACACAAAAGTTGACCGCCTCCACGTGTAGATCATTTTGATTCCTTACACCACAAAGCTCCGACGCACCAATATGGCGCTGCAGATGTGCACGCACGCACGCACACCAACAAAGGGGCTGCTTCACAAAAAAGCTCGATGTGGGTACGTCGCATCACTTCGGCTAAAACACAAAAGTTGACCGCCTAGTTATAGCGATCATTTTGGTTCTTTACATCACTATGCTACGATGCAGCAATATAGCACAACTGCACGCGCACGCACGCACGCACGCACGCACGCACACACACACATAATTATCCGCAGTGGCTTTTGTTTGTAGTTTCTCTGCATGCTGTGCCATTTGCTGATAGGTCATCCTGCTTTGTATCATTTGCATGACAATTAGTTGTGCACCACTTTGGTCAATGAAAAATACATGTGTACCTATTTTCAATCCACATGCTCACATTCTATACGATGAGTGTCTCCTACTGCACTCGAGGGATTCTACCGAACACTCTACATATGTCATACATGGTACATATGTCATGCATGCGTGCGTGTGTACGTGCATACATGTGTGCGTGCGTGCCTGCATGCGTGCGTGCGTGTGCCTGTATAGGTTTTACGCATCGATGTTTGTCTTACGAAAAAACACTGTATGTTGTTTTTTGGGTGAGTGTGTCGTTTTTTTGTTTCTTTTTGTATTATGCGTATATTAGATATTTTGGATATTTGGTTTTTTGTGTTTTTTGATCGTTAATTTTAGTGGTGATGGATGTTGGGTCTTGTTCGATTGTTTTTTGAAATTTTATTGGTAGGAAGTTATGAGGAGAGTAGAAGTTACGTTCTATTATAAAAATAAGAAGTGTAGATTGTATCGCCTCAGTAGAGTAGTGGGCGTATCTGATGAGTTTAATGAAGCCGAGGAGAAGCGCCCTGGTAGCAGGGGTGCGGCCGGTGGGCTGCGTCTCGTCGGGACTGTGGGGTGAGATGGGGCTGGGGGGGCGGGCCGCGGGGGGCGGGGGGAGGCGAGGGGGGCGGGGAGGAGCGGGCCGCGGGGGGCGGGGGGAGGCGAGGGGGGGAGGGGGAAGGACGGATGGGGCGAGGGAGGGAGAGGAGGGAGGGAGAGGAGAAGGACGGGGGGGGCTGGGGGGGGTGGGGGGGTGGGGGGGTGGGGTTTGGGGGGTGGGTGGGGGGGTGGGGGGGGGAAGAGGGGTGTTTGAAAATTATATAACATATGATAATTATGATGTGGGTTGGTATCATCATTTTTTTTGGGGGGGGGGGTGGGGGGGTGGAAGAGGGGGGGGGGGAAGCCCCCCCCCCCCCCCCCGTGTCGGGCGGGGCGGGGGAGGGGGGCGCGGGGGGGGAGGGGGGCGGTGGGGGGGCCTCGGGCACCCGGGCCGCGGCCGGGCGGGTGGGGGCGGGAAAGGGGGTGTGGTGTGGTGTGGTGTGGGCTCGCAGGGAAGCGCGAATGGGCCAGGGTTGCGTGGTGCGCGGCCTGGCGTTTAAGGAAAAATTTGCAGGCGGCTGCAAAAAAAGGTGAATATGTGACGCTCTTTTGTTGGAGCCCAGTTTGAAAAAGAGGGGTATCAATTAAGGCATGCCTCATTTACGTATAGCCACTTATTCTTTGCAGCTGATCAACTTCAGTTTGAACAAACCGTGTATAAAAACCGAACCAAACGCAGCAACACGTCACATATTCGGCATTTTTTCTGTGAGCCATCTCACTCACCCAAAACGCAACAGCAATCCTTTTACATCTCATCTATCTCTGGTCATTACCATCGACCTGGCACAGCCAAAGTTCCTACATAAATAATCGGCACCTTGCTAACATTTGTGAGATGTGGATTGCCACTACAGTTCAGTTAGTGATGTGTAGGTATATACATACGGTACTGGCTCCATTCGTCATTCCCTTTTTGGCATTTCACCCAATAACGCACTGCTCCTATGCAACGTGTTTGCGTGCATACGTGCGTGCGTGCATACGTGCGTGCGTGCGTGCGTGCGTGCGTGCGTGCGTGCGTGCGTGCGTGCGTGCGTGCGTGCGTGCGTGCGTGCGTGCGTGCGTGCGTGAGTGCGTGCGTGCGTGCGTGCGTACGTCTGCATAGTGGTCCATGTGCAAGACCCTGGGGTCCTTCCTGCCTGTCTCGCAACCACGTGGCGTTTAGTCATGCGGCATATGTGAATGCAGGGTGTTCCAGTCCAGTTAGGTCCTATAATTGCCACTGCTCCTTTCCATGCACGCGAACACAAAAAAATGCCGAATATGTGACGTGTTGCTGCGTTTGGTTCGGTTTTTATACACGGTTTGTTCAAACTGAAGTTGATCAGCTGCAAAGAATAAGTGGCTATACATAAATGAGGCATGCCTTAATTGATACCCCTCTTTTTCAGACTGGGCTCCAACAAAAGAGCGTCACATATTCACCTTTTTTGCGTTGAATAACGTTGAAGTTTTTTTTAGGTTGAATTTGATGCGGTGTCAATTAGGTAAACTAACGGTAAGAATGTTCGCAAAAAAAACCTGTCATTTCAAATTGGTTGTGACAGGTAATCAGGGAGACGGGTGACGCTAACTGCACATGCTGGTTTTATCAGTCTTCACTAAGTTTTTTGTTCTCCAGTTTAGGGCACACGATACGTACAATGTGCCTGTTTGTGTGCCTCTGCCTTGTTTTCCTGCATTACTTTACGTCGTTCTGCTACTGCGTTCAGCCCAGCGTGTGCTTTTTCCCTGATTCAAATTTTCAAATTTGTTTTCTGCATTGCGTCTAATTAGACCTGCTAATTTGTAGCTAGGTGTCAATACGAAGAATGCTCGAGGGGGAGGCATCTAATGAACCACCTAACGAAGGAGGTAGTGTTCAGTTATCCATTTATTTCTCGGTTTCTCTCTTCGGACGTGGTTTGTGTCAGAGGAGGTCGTCACTGGTTTGGCACAGGGCAACCCTTGGCCTGACGTGACCTAAATATTTTCGGACTTGGCCAGACGTCAGCTAACTGTATTTGGGGCCACACGGCCAACGCTGATACAGTAAGCTATTTGTGACTAGAAATTAACTGCAGCCCCTTTTGGTTCCCACTCTAGAAGGACCGGACGGGATGAGGAGACCCCCCCCCCCCGCCGCAGCGGCGCCGCGCGCTTCCCGCCGTCCGTCCCTTCCTATCGCGACTCGCGGCCTCCCTCCCTCCCCTTCTGCGCGCGCGACCCACGGCCACACGCTAACGACGCCGTCTCACCGCGGCCCAGTGTACCAAACAGACCACGTGCTGTCGTTGGGACCCAATCTCCAGCATCAGCGAACGCACAAACGCGCACTGTTCATAACTCATAGCACAGCAGCATAGCACATGCTATTGGAGCTGTTAGTCATAGTCGCGGCAGAACTACATAAAAAGAATTCCAAGTTTGTTTAATATTTTTTTTAATGCTGATGATACAATAAAGCCCGATTTATAACCGTGGGACACGGACACGGACACGGCAAGGGACACGGACACCCTGATTTATAACCATGGACCTGTCCCCTGGACAGTCCGCGGACACGAGTTGGCCAACTTTTATCTTTTGTCCCCCGGACACCCGTATCCCTTCCTCCATTTGAAATGGCGCGCCTGGCGCAAATTCCGCGCAGCGCTAAGGACGGATATAGGTAAACAGTTTTTACTCCGTTTCGTCGTTAGAAGCTGTTTAAAATGGTGTCGAAAACAGCGAAAAAGTTGGCTAAAAAATCGGGATTTAATCTTATTCTCTATTTGTGGAACCGGCGGCGACATGTACACAAGGCGAGAAAGCCGCGGCGGTGGTCGGTACATCCACTCTTACAAAGTCGTTCGAAAAAAGGCGCTTTTGCTGCGCTCTATCCGGAGTTGCGCAAGCACCCTGACAGATTCACGGAACACTTTCGAATGACGCCGACGCAATTTGACACGGTTTTGGCAAAAGTTGAGCCGCTGATGCCGGCTTCTGGTCTTGGGTTAGTATCAGTTTGTGATTATCATTCTAGCTTTTGTTTTGCGCCGCACTTCTTGAAATATTTAGAAAGCTGGCCGTCTCGTGCGAGGAGCGCCTGGCCATGACCCTCGAATTCCTCGCTCATGGGCCGACAATGAAGTACCTAGCAAAACACTATCGTAACGTTTATAGTTGCGTTTTTCTTACTGTATAGTTCGATTTTGAACCGCATCCGTTGCGAAAAGATCCATCTACTTACAAATGCGCCGCGCGCACGGGTATATTTGTGTGTGTGTGTGTGTGTGTGTGTGTGTGTGTATATATGTTTGCTTCGAGTAAACTCGCAAACCGCTTGACGTACGTGCACGCGAGATGGCTCGATCGAATCCTCGCGACCCCGAGATGGTCATGGGCAAGGTCGATTTTTGATATGCAAATTCGTACCGTAGTTATGGCGCATTTTCAAATGTTGCAGCACACATTAACACTACCAAACGAATTGCACATGGATGAATTGCATATCAAATGACTCGCCTCGACGTCACGAGACATTTGCATCTGCTCCCGCATAATTATGCAAATGCATACTGTAGTTGTATTGTACATGCATTGTACTGTACATTGTAGCTTGCCTAATTGGGAAACTTCCAGAACGCGTGCACGCACGCACGCACGCACGCACGCACGCACGCACGCACGCACGCACGTGCACGCGTGCAGGCACGCACGCATGCACGCACGCACGCACGGGAGTACACGCTCGCACGCACGCACGCACGCATGCACGCATGCACGCACGTGCACGCCCGCACTCACGCACACACGCACTCACGTGCATGCGTGCAGGCACGCACGCACGCACGTGCACGCACGCACCAACGAACGCACGCAGCGCACGCACGCACGCACGCACGCACGGACAGGAGTGCACGCACGCACACACACGTGCACACACGTGCACGAACGTATGCACGCATGCACGCATGCACGCACGTGCACGCCCGCACGCACGCACACACGCACGCACGCACGCACGCACGTACGGGAGTGCACGCATGTGCACGCACTCACACACACGTGCACGCATGTGCACGCACGTGCACGCACGAACGCACGCACGCACACACGCATGCACACACGCACGTGCACGCACGGGAGTGCACGCACGTGCACGCACGCACGCACCTTCATGCATGGGAGTGCATGCACGTGCACGCACGCACGCATGCCATGCACGCACGCGCGCACGCATGCAAGCGGGCACGCACGCATGCATGCACATGCACGCACAGGAGTGCATGCACGTGCATGGGCACGCATGCACGCACCTTCACGCATGGGAGTGCACGCACGTGCACGCACGCACAGACACGTGCACGCACGCACGCGCGCGCACGCAGGGTCGGGCACGCCTGTGCACGCATGGACGTCGTGCACGCATGCACGCATGGGGGTGCACGCACGTGCACACACACACACGCACGGGAGTGCGAGCACGTGCACACGCACCCATGCACGCACGCACGCACGCACGCACGCATGCATGCATGCATGCACGCACGTGCACGCACGCACGCACGCACACACACACGCACGCACGTGCATGCGTGCAGGCAAGCACGCACGCACAAACGAACGCGCACAGTGCACGCACGCACGCACGCACGCATGGACAGGAGTGCACGCACGCACACACACGTGCACGCACGTGCACGAACGTGTGCACGCACGCACGCACGCACGCACGCACGCACGCACGCATGGGAGTGCACACATGTGCACGCACTCACACACACATGCATGCATGTGCACGCACGCACGCACGCTCGCACACACGCACGCACGCATGCATGCACGTGCATGCACCGAAGTGCACGCACGTGCACGCATGCACGCACCTTCATGCATGGGAGTGCATGCATGTGCACGCACGCACGCATGCCAGTGGGCACGCATGCACGCATGCCAGTGGGCACGCATGCACACATGCACATGCACGCACAGGAGTGCATGCACGTGCACGGGCACGCATGCACGCACCTTCACGCATGGGAGTGCACGCACGTGCACGCACGCACAGACACGTGCACGCACGCACGCGCGCGTGCACGCACGGTAGTGCACGCACGTGCACACATGGACGTCGTGCACGCATGCATGCATGGGGGTGCATGCACGTGCACACACACACGCACGGGAGTGCGAGCACGTGCACACGCACCCATGCACGCACGCACGCACGCACGCACGCACGCACGCACGCACGCACGCACGCACGCACGCACGCACGCACGCACGTACATGGACGCATGCACATACGAAGGCACGCACGCACGTGCGCACGCACGTACACGCACGCATGCACGCACGCACACATGGGAGTGCACGCCCATGCACGCACAAACGCACGCACGCGCGCATGCACGCACAGTGGAGCACAGAATTTAGGCCAATTTCTGTCAATGGGGTGCACGCCCTCACGATCAACAGAAGAGCGCAGAATTTGCGCCAATTCCTGTCAACGGGGTGCCCGCCTTCACGATCAACTGAGCACCTCAGAATTTGGGCAAATTTCTGTCAATGGGGTGCACGATCTCATGATCAACAGAAAAGCACCATATTTGGGCCAATTTCTGTCAACGGGGTGCCCGCCCTCACGATCAACAGAGGAGCACAGAATTTGGGCTAATTTCTGTCAACAGGGTGCACGCCCTCATGATCAACAGAGGAGCGCAGAATTTGGGCTAATTTCTGTCAATGGGGTGCACGATCTCACGATCAACAGAAAAGCACCAAATTTGGGCCAATTTCTGTCAACGGGGTGCCCGCCCTCACGATCAACAGAGGAGCACAGAATTTGGGCTAATTTCTGTCAACGGGGTGCACGCCCTCACGATCAACAGAGGAGCGCAGAATTTGGGCTAATTTCTGTCAACGGGGTGCACGCCCTCACGATCAACAGAGGAGCGCAGAATTTGGCCAATTTCTGTCAACTGGGTGGACGCTCTCACGATCAACAGAGGAGCGCAGAATTTGGGCCAATTTCTGTCAACACAGCGCATGGTCAAAAGGGGAGCATGGAGTTTGGGTCCCTCAACGCTCGCAACTGTCCTATTGAACACTCGCCCACACAAGCAAAAGACGAAAAGCTACGCATATCCTTGCATTTTGATCACGTCGACGTCATATGTAAAATCAATTGCTTCATGCCTGAAGCTATGCATGGCGGCCGAAGGCCGCGCGCGCCTCTAGTGGTTATAAATCGGGGCCGGACATTTGCGTGTCCGTGTCCGTGTCCCTTGCCGTGTCCGTGTCCCACGGTTATAAATCAGGCTTAATGATACAACGCGATCACTGGAGTGGAGTCAGTGTAGCACAAATAAAAGTTATTAACTAAAAATATTACTAATTAAAAACAATGATCATAAAATAAATAAATAAATCTTGATGAAATAGTGACTTGAGGGAAGCCGCTGTGTTTCTGCGGACTCTATAGAGCCGACCATTTAAACGAGTTTTTTTTTGACAAAAATAGCCGAACTCCGAATGCACTAATGTGGCGCCATATCATGGAATGTGGCGCCGTATCATGAGAATACTTCGAAATGGCCAAATTTTTAACGCACTTTCTTCGGCGCACTTTTTAGGTTGAAAACTTTTTATAGTTATGTATTTGAATGTGCGCCGCTGAGGGTTGCACATTTGCCTGCCGCGCCAATGCAGAGAGTGAAATAGCTGTTTTTGGTTAGATGCAGCTTTGCATTTTTGATGTACACGCTTCCGAAATGTAATCCTGCCTACGCTATGGCATTAAATTTTTTCTGTGCAGTTCAGCCAGCCCATCGTTGACGTGCAATGGTTGACTCAGGCGCGGCTATACGCTAGAGTCCGGCAGAAGGGGAGGGAGGCCGCGTGTCGCGATAGGAAGGGAGGGAGGGAACCGCGCGGCGCCGCTGCGGCGGGGGGTCTCCTGATCCCGTCCCGTCCTTCTAGAGTGGGAACCAAAAGGGGCTGCAGTTAATTTCTAGTCTATTTGTGGCACATCTATAATGAAAACAGAGCGGTTTGCTTGTCTGGCTGGCTCAGCTGCTTCCAACAGGCTCGGCAGGTCGGCGGCTCGGCGCGCATGGTCGTGGTGACCGAGCCGGGACAGTTCGACGCGTTCGGGTTGAAGGGGCCGCCTCTGGGACCTGCCCGTACTGCAACGACCCCAGTACTCGTTTGCAACAGGACAGCCCGCACGGTCATCGGGAGGCGCTAATATCGACGTGGCGAGCAAGCCCAGCTCCTTGGCGTACTCCGCCGCCCTCTCCGGAGTAGATGTGCGCTCGCAGAAAGTGTAGACGCTTGGGTCAGTACGAACATTCGGGACGTTGCCGTAAGCCGCCGTGGTTGGGATTTGGTTGTGGGGGTTGCAAAGGGTTCAACCGAGGGTGGTTGCGTGGCATGCGCACGCGAGGCATTGTTGACTGACCCAGAAACCAAGTGTTTGCCAATTCCCGCGTGTGAATGGACCCGCTCGTAAAAGAACCGTTACACACTGCGACTGCATGCCGATTGATTGCGTGACGATAACGCAATGGTGATCTGATTCAGTCATAGTTGCAGGTAGCACGCAGCAAAGTCGTGCGTTGCGTCCCCCTCCCCCCTAAACCACCAAGGGCGCACCTGGGCGTCTTTCGCCCTGTCAAACCTGGACCACGCCTTCGGCAACCACACACGGTTGGAGCGCTTTGAGAGGGGTGGCAAGGCCGCATTCACGTGCAAGGCGAGCTCGATCTTGGAGTTGCTCGTGGCAATGGGGATGGGAGGGGACCAGGTACTTGCTAGTAGTCAGCATATAATCGAACTTAGCCCCTCCCCCCCCTTGTGCAGGCGATCTCGTTCAACCCCACGACCAGCAAGGCGAGTCTGGAGCTGACGTACGAGCTCCAGCACTACGTGGGCGTGAACGGGACGGGGGCGCTGCTGCACGGCGTGAAAGCCGTGTTTACAAGGGACGCATCTGGCGCGACCGTGCTTCAGGTTAGAGCTTTTGTTCCTCCGTTTGCGGAAGCTCAATTGGATCATACCCTTCAGACCGCCTATCCTAAGGGATGCGCGCCGCTGCACTGTGGGGTCTGCAACGGAGGTGGGCAGATCTTCCCCGTTTCGCTCATCCCCCTCGAAGCCAACGCCCTTGGTTGCATCTCTCTGGGGCCGGTGCCTGTCGGATGGCCTCTACAAACCGGGCCACTGTCCCTGGACCGCCCCATGATGGCCTATGCCAACCACACTCTAATGATGATGAAGAAGGACGAAGTCGACAAATACGTGGTGGACCGATTCCCGTACGAAATGGGAGGCGTCGTCGAGTCTATCATCTCTGGCGACTGCGGAACGTCTCAGTGCCCGCTCAAGAGCAGCCGCGACCTCTACACTGGTGGGAATGCCAGCTCGTTTGCAAACCGCAGTTTTTCAAGTATAGGGGGGCCGAATGCTCTGTGCGAGCCCCATCAGCGCCTCAAGGGGCTAGTGTGCTTGGAAAACGCGAGGCTCGACAACGCCGGCTACAGCGGAAACCCTACGTAAGTCAAAATCAGCCCACACGTTTGTGCATATACCTGGAAGGAATTTCAGCTGGGGGCGAGCCGCGCTCTACCACGCAGGCGGGGTCCTCATGAAAGGGTTGGCGGCTAGCTGCCTGAGCGACGTGCAGCACTTAGAGTCGCTGGGCTTGGTGACGATCCAGCCCTCGACGAGGACCTACCACCAGGTATATCAGTTGTGTTTTGTTCCACAGTAAGTTAATGAAAACGCGTAAACCGGTTATTGTAGTGGTTCCGTGCCAAAGCGCCAAAGTAGCTTCTTAAGCCTCAAGCTATAATGGTGCTAAGCGTAAGCCTAGTGTAGGCAAAACCTAAATCGCCTTCAGGTTTAATGGCGAACGTCTGCGTTCGAAGCTCAGCCACACCGTGTCATGTTGGATGGAAACGTCATGTTGTTGTTCTTGTTGTTGTTGCTTGTTTCTGTTGCACAAAAGCCCATGCTTGTGCACGACATGTTGATGCATGCTTGCGCTTTGATTGGATGCATGCTGCTGCACGCATTGATCCGCATGCGGCAACATTTTGCTATTTTGGTTGCTGTGCTATTGCTGCATGCTATAATCACTATTGATTGGTTCAGTTGTACTGTCGCGCAGACCATGCCCCTTCAGCCGCCCCGCCACAGATCAGAAATTCGTAGCATCAGCCTAGCCTAGCACTTGGTCTTTGCTTACCTAATGCGTAACCCCTGCAACCTTCGAAAATGTTTTTTCGACATTGCACACTCATACATGTAACCGGGTTTTTGAAGTGGGGGGAGGGTCGGAGACTATTCTGGGGGGGGGGGGGGGCGTGGGGGTGCACGTAGATTTGAAGAGGGAGGGGGTGTCAGAGGGTAAAAAAGTGTACCTAAATAGGCACTTTCTGATCGAAAATCGGTTAAAATACGCTATAAATAGCGTTGTTTAGCTATTTTAGGGTCAAAAAACACCGAAAAAGACGAAAAATACACTACTTTTTACAGTTGTAGACAAGTTGGAAAACTTTAGAAAAATTCTGGGGGGGGAGGGTTGGGGGCTGGGGAGGGGCAACATTTGACCTGGGTGGGCAACCCCCCCCCCCCAACCCCCCAGTCACATGTATGTGCACACTAGTAGCTACCTATATAGGTATGTAGGTATACAGGCATGCCCCCATTTCCTCGCCCCCCAGTTCCTCGCTCCCCAGTTCCTCGCTCCCCAATTCCTCGCTTTCTCAGTTCCTCGCTTTCCCACTTCCTCGCTCCCCAGTTCCTCGCCCACAATTCCTCGCTCCCCAGTTCCATAACTTGCTCCCCTCCGTCTGTGTTTATGGTGGGACGCGCCAACCGACACATTCAGGCGGGTGCTCGGGCAAGGACTTGGACTGCGTGCGTGCGTGCGTGCGTGCGTGCGTGTGCGAATGCTCAGGGTCGCTATGGAGTGTTCTCTAACAATTTGGCACTGGCCACACCGACCAGTACTTAGTCTTCAACGGACTGGGTGCTGAAGTGGATCAAGACCTTCACGTTCACCAAACCGGATCGATCTCACGCGTAGTGTATGCGCACCCTTGCTACACTGTGACTATCGCCACCGCATGCGTCGACGTCGGTTCCCAGTGATTGGTCAGCGGCCACGCACAGCGGGAGCGCGCAACAGACATTTTTCGCAGCGTGTCAGCGCAGTGAGTTCATATGCGGACAATAAATATCGTAATGGTCTGTCCGTCCTTCCGTTCATCCGTCTGTCTGTCCAGTTATGGAGCGGTTCTCTTTATGGTTTGACGGATCGAGCTGAAATTTTTTGAGAATTTTTAGGACCGGCTGCAGATTTTCTGGGCCTTTTAGAACTTTATTTATTTACACCTTTCTTAGATTTATTTAAAAAACAACAAAAAAATTAAAAAAAAAATAATAACAATATGTCTGGATTTGGGAGCAAAGCAAAGCTTCTGTCGTCTGTCTGACGCCTTTTGCACAAAACGCCACAATGGGCGCTCAGACTCTTCGAAATTGCGCGCGGCGAACTGTAGTGCCGAACGGATTAGCATATTATACTACATGGACGCCTCATCAGCGTCGGTTGAATTTCTAAGTTCACTGATTTTTTCGAAAAATTTGCTGAACATTGGAAGCCAAGCGACTCAGGTTGCAGCAACTTGATGATGGCTAAAAAAACCATAAGCTAAAACCGGTTAAAAACTGAAAAGCAAAGCAAGAACCGGCAGTGACGTCATGTTGCAAGCGAACCACTATGGTAGAAATCATTCTTGTGCAAAAGCGCGCAAATTTTGACCCTTGGGGGGGGGGGGTCTGCCCCGCTCGCCTGGGGGGGGGGGGGGGGGGGGGGCGGGGGGGGCGGGGGGGGGGGGGGGGGCGGGGGGCTGTTTTTTTTTTTTTTTTTTGGGTGGGGTGAGTTTTTTTTGTTTTGTTTTGGTTAGTAATTTATTTTTTTTTTTTGTGTGGGGTGGGGGGGGGGGGGGGGGGGGGGCGGGGGGGGGTGGGGGGGGTCGGTGCGCCCCCCCCCCCCCCCCTGGTGTCGTCTCGGTGCCTTTTCTTCCTTTTTTCCCCCCCCCCCCGCCCCCCTTCTTTTTTTTTGTGTGTTTGTCTTTTTCTTTTTTTTTCCCCTCCCCCCCCCCCCTTTTTTTTGTTTCCCGTCTCTGCCTCCCCTCCTCTCCCCCCCCCTGGGTGGCGGGGCCGCGCCTGGGCGCCTGCTCCCCCGCGCGGGTGTGGGGGGGGGGGAGGGGGGGCGGGGGCGCGGGGAGGGGGGGGGGGGGACCCCAGTGGGCGGGGGGGGGAGGGGGGGGGCGGGCGGGGGGGCGGCGGGAGGCGGGGACCCCCCCCCCCGGGGGGGGGGCGAGAGCGGGGAGAGGCGAGGGGGGAAGAGAAGAAGGGCGCGGGCAAAAAAATTGATGGGGGGGGATGGATAGGGGGGGCCGCGCCGGCGTGCACCCCTAATATGTGCCCCCTTCTCAATGGGGGTTTTTTATTTTTCGATCGCCTATAACTTTTGATTGCCTGAACGGATTTCGACGCGTTATGGCGCAAATGAACCGCCTTCTTCTGGGGCATCGAATGCGCCATAACGCGTTTCCTTGCTTTACTGTAAGGGGTCGATAGTTCCAAAAATGTTCCAATTTTGTGGCTTTTTTTTTTTTCATGTTCTCTGCCAGGTTTTTGGAGCGCCACTCGTGAACGGCTAAAGGTATCGATATGAAACTTGGACAGCATCTGCAGCTATTGCAAAGAAAATAGACGCCCAAAGGATTTCTTGATAGGCAGCTTCGATTTTGAGATATCGTCGATTTGGCGATTTTTCTTGGACATAGCCGTTTTTTCGGGTGGTTTCCACCAAGAGTAAAACTCCAAAAAGTGCCGAGTAAACCCCCAATTTTTTTTTGATTTCCTTGAACAGTTTCTTATGGCAAGTCTATGCCAAGCCACTAAACCTAAAACTTGATTACTGATAATGAGATATTAGCTAATTAAAATTTTGGAAGAAATGTTTGTCCTCTATAGGCGCTTCAACCGTTGGTCTGAGAGGTTTGCTAAAATGGGGAAAGTTGATCGCCATGACCTGGAATAGACCCCTTTGAAAAAATTAGTCACCCCAGACGCACCAATATGTCTCTACGCTCTTGGGAAATTAGTGAAAAACGGCGATATTTCGGTGTGGTTAGCTCGGATCGCTTTGAGGTCAATAATAAAGTTGATCGCCAATCAGTGGGGAACATTTCATTCCTTAGGGCCAATGCGCTCCGACGCACCAAAATATTTTCACTTCCGGGAAAATCGCTATATCTCGATGTGGGTAGCTCAGATCACTTCGGCTAAAACACAAAAGTTGACCGCCTGCATGTGTAGATCATTTTGGTTCTTTACACCACTACGCTCCGACGAACCAATATGGCATTACAGAAGTGCACGCACGCACGCACACCATCAAATGGGCTGCTTCACAAGAAACTTGATGTGGGTAGCTCGGATCACTTCGGCTAAAACACAAAAGTTGACCGCCTGCACGTGTAGATCATTTTGGTTCTTTACACCACTACGCTCCGACGAACCAATATGGCACTGCAGAAGTGCACGCACGCACGCACACCATCAAATGGGCTGCTTCACAAGAAACTTGATGTGGGTAGCTCGGATCACTTCGGCTAAAACACAAAAGTTGACCGCCTGCACGTGTAGATCATTTTGGTTCTTTACACCACTACGCTCCGACGAACCAATATGGCACTGCAGAAGTGCACGCACGCACGCACACCATCAAATGGGCTGCTTCACAAGAAACTTGATGTGGGTAGCTCGGATCACTTCGGCTAAAACACAAAAGTTGACCGCCTGCACGTGTAGATCATTTTGGTTCTTTACACCACTACGCTCCGACGAACCAATATGGCACTGCAGAAGTGCACGCACGCACGCACACTGTCAAAATGGGCTGCTTCGCAAGAAACTTGATGTGGGTAGGTCCGATCACTTCGGCTAAAACACAAAAGTTGACCGCCTGCACGTGTAGATCATTTTGGTTCTTTACACCACTACGCTCCGACGAACCAATATGGCACTGCAGAAGTGCACGCACGCACGCACACTGTCAAAATGGGCTGCTTCGCAAGAAACTTGATGTGGGTAGGTCCGATCACTTCGGCTAAAACACAAAAGTTGACCGCCTAGTCATGGTGATCATTTCCATACTTTACATCACTATGCTCTGACGCAGCAATATAGCACAACTGCATGTGCATGCACGCATGCACATAATGTACATAGCACCTAGGTATGTACAATGTATCGTCATTACCGTATTTTGCATGCAGCTATTGACCCCTTCCCAAAAAAAAAACGTCTCGGTGTCGAGCGGACTCGATCGCGCCATCGTACGCGCATGTACGTCGGGCCATTCGCGAGTTGCTTTGCATTTATTTATCAGGGTGTACGCGTCAGCGTACAACCCTAATATGTGACCACTTCTCAATGCGGGTTTTTGAATTTTCGATCGCCTATAACTTTTGATTGCCTGAACGGATTTCGACGCGTTATGGCGCAAATGAACCGCCTTCTTCTGGGGCATCGAATGCGCCATAACGCGTTTCCTTGCTTTACTGTAAGGGGTCAATAGTTCCAAAAATGTTCCAATTTTGTGGCTTTTTTTTTTCATGTTCTCTGCCAGGTTTTTGGAGCGCCACTCGTGAACGGCTAAAGGTATCGATATGAAACTTGGACAGCATCTGCAGCTATTGCAAAGAAAATAGACGCCCAAAGGATTTCTTGATAGGCAGCTTCGATTTTGAGATATCGTCGATTTGGCGATTTTTCTTGGACATAGCCGTTTTTTCGGGTGGTTTCCACCAAGAGTAAAACTCCAAAAAGTGCCGAGTAAACCCCCAATTTTTTTTTGATTTCCTTGAACAGTTTCTTATGGCAAGTCTATGCCAAGCCACTAAACCTAAAACTTGATTACTGATAATGAGATATTAGCTAATTAAAATTTTGGAAGAAATGTTTGTCCTCTATAGGCGCTTCAACCGTTGGTCTGAGAGGTTTGCTAAAATGGGGAAAGTTGATCGCCATGACCTGGAATAGACCCCTTTGAAAAAATTAGTCACCCCAGACGCACCAATATGTCTCTACGCTCTTGGGAAATTAGTGAAAAACGGCGATATTTCGGTGTGGTTAGCTCGGATCGCTTTGAGGTCAATAATAAAGTTGATCGCCAATCAGTGGGGAACATTTCATTCCTTAGGGCCAATGCGCTCCGACGCACCAAAATATTTTCACTTCCGGGAAAATCGCTATATCTCGATGTGGGTAGCTCAGATCACTTCGGCTAAAACACAAAAGTTGACCGCCTGCATGTGTAGATCATTTTGGTTCTTTACACCACTACGCTCCGACGAACCAATATGGCATTACAGAAGTGCACGCACGCACGCACACCATCAAATGGGCTGCTTCACAAGAAACTTGATGTGGGTAGCTCGGATCACTTCGGCTAAAACACAAAAGTTGACCGCCTGCACGTGTAGATCATTTTGGTTCTTTACACCACTACGCTCCGACGAACCAATATGGCACTGCAGAAGTGCACGCACGCACGCACACCATCAAATGGGCTGCTTCACAAGAAACTTGATGTGGGTAGCTCGGATCACTTCGGCTAAAACACAAAAGTTGACCGCCTGCACGTGTAGATCATTTTGGTTCTTTACACCACTACGCTCCGACGAACCAATATGGCACTGCAGAAGTGCACGCACGCACGCACACCATCAAATGGGCTGCTTCACAAGAAACTTGATGTGGGTAGCTCGGATCACTTCGGCTAAAACACAAAAGTTGACCGCCTGCACGTGTAGATCATTTTGGTTCTTTACACCACTACGCTCCGACGAACCAATATGGCACTGCAGAAGTGCACGCACGCACGCACACTGTCAAAATGGGCTGCTTCGCAAGAAACTTGATGTGGGTAGGTCCGATCACTTCGGCTAAAACACAAAAGTTGACCGCCTGCACGTGTAGATCATTTTGGTTCTTTACACCACTACGCTCCGACGAACCAATATGGCACTGCAGAAGTGCACGCACGCACGCACACTGTCAAAATGGGCTGCTTCGCAAGAAACTTGATGTGGGTAGGTCCGATCACTTCGGCTAAAACACAAAAGTTGACCGCCTAGTCATGGTGATCATTTCCATACTTTACATCACTATGCTCTGACGCAGCAATATAGCACAACTGCATGTGCATGCACGCATGCACATAATGTACATAGCACCTAGGTATGTACAATGTATCGTCATTACCGTATTTTGCATGCAGCTATTGACCCCTTCCCAAAAAAAAAACGTCTCGGTGTCGAGCGGACTCGATCGCGCCATCGTACGCGCATGTACGTCGGGCCATTCGCGAGTTGCTTTGCATTTATTTATCAGGGTGTACGCGTCAGCGTACAACCCTAATATGTGACCACTTCTCAATGCGGGTTTTTGAATTTTCGATCGCCTATAACTTTTGATTGCCTGAACGGATTTCGACGCGTTATGGCGCAAATGAACCGCCTTCTTCTGGGGCATCGAATGCGCCATAACGCGTTTCCTTGCTTTACTGTAAGGGGTCAATACCTCCGAAAATTTCACGTTTTTTTCGAGGTTTTTCGTGCGCCATTCTCGAACGTCTTATGCTATTGGAATGAAACTTGCCAGACATTGGCGACTCATATCGGCTCTTAAAAACCTAAATGGGTTCCTTTGTTAGCGTTCCCTATCTCGAGATAATGTCAATAGTATGGTCGATTTTGACAACTTTTTGAAATCATGTCAAGGTTTTTCGTGTTTTCCTACTGGACTAACATCACCTTCTAACGCGCTATCTAACGCGCTATAGCACGTATGCATACTCGGTCGCAGTACAGAGATATGTCCCAAACTGTTTGAAAGCAAAAATCAAAACACGTCATTTTGTTTTGAAACTGCACAGGCGTCTACAACTCACATTTTTAGAAAGAAAAGCTTCTGAAGTAATTTGTGCTAGGTGCTGTTAATCTTGAGTTATGGTTTACTTTGTGAGTCAGTGCTTGGGCACAGTGGGTTTGACTGTCAGTGCTTTGGCGCGATCCGTAAGGCATCAGACTACCGATCGAGAGGTCGCCAGTTCAACTCCCGATGGCGGCTTTGCTTTTGCACGTGTCCCTGCAAGAGGGATAACGACTTGTTGCCCCACCCTTCCACTTTGGTCTTTTCTCTAGGTTCTGCCGATTTTTTTTTTGATTTTTCGAACTTGTGGAAAGTTTGAAAAGCATGCGCGCGTGCGTGCGTACATACGTGCGAGCGTGCGTGCGTGCGTGCCTGCATAGGTTTTATCGTATCAATGTGTGTCTTACGAAAAAACACTGTATTAAGGAAAAATTTGCAGGTGGCTGCAAAAAAAGGTGAATATGTGACGCTATTTTGTTAAAGTCCAGTTTGAAAAAGAGGGGTATTAATTAAGGCATGCCTCATTGGTGTATAGCCACCTACACTTTGCAGCTGATCAACTTCAGTTTGAACAAACTGTGTATAAAAACTGAACCAAACGCAGCAACACGTCACATATTCGGCATTTGTTGTGTGAGCCATCCTCATTCAGCCAAAACGCAACAGCAATCCTTTAACATCTCATCTCTCTCTGACAATGCGTTGCCATTGGCCATTACCATGGACCTGGCACAGCCACATTTCCTGGTTAAATAATCGGCACCCTGCTAACATTTGTGACATGTGGGTTGCCAGTACAGTTAGTGATGTGCATGCATACATACTGTACTGGCTCCATTCGTCAGTCCCCTTTTGGCATTTCAACCAATGATGAACTGCTTCTACAACGTTTGCATAGTGCAATGCACCATTTTACATCTTGTGAGTGCTTACGTGTATGCATGCGTGCCTGCGCGCGTGCGTATGTACGTGCGCCTGCATCGTGTTCCATGTACAAGATCATGGGGTCCTTCCTGCCTGTCTCGCAACCATGTGGCATTCAGTCATGCGGCATATGTGAATGCACTGTGTTCCAGTCTAGTTACGTCCAAAAAATTGCCACTGCACCTTCCTATGCACGCAAACACAAAAAAAATTAAAATTAATTGGGAGTGGGAAAATATGGCTGCGAACACAAAAAATGCCGAATATGTGACGTGTTGCTGCGTTTGGTTCAGTTTTTATACACAGTTTGTTCAAACTGAAGTTGATCAGCTGCAAAGTGTAGGTGGCTATACACCAATGAGGCATGCCTTAATTAATACCCCTCTTTTTCAAACTGGACTTTAACAAAATAGCGTCACATATTCACCTTTTTTTGCAGCCACCTGCAAATTTTTCCTTAATACATAGTATGCGTAGATAGAACCCTGCACTGTTTGCAATCACTGCTTCGCTTCTAAGCTTTTTTTCCAACTTCTAGAAATGAAGGCCAAACATGCATAGGTAGTTAAAAGAAAATGTCCATGATGGCTTCTGTGGGCGTGTGTTCTTTGTGCTGGGCGATGTGGACAAGCGCCCCTGTCCCTGGCAACGCCACTGATTGGAGGGAACGGTAGAGGATTAACGATGCACTGTGATTACTCTTAGATTGCCTTCTTTAAATTGTACCTATTTGCTTTGGTCGTTTGAAATTTAATAGAGGTACAGTACACTGGCGGATCTAGAAAAAAATTTCGGAGGGGGGAGAAATTTTGCAGAAGGGAGGACCCTGTTGAACTTTTTGGATGTTGGGCCATTTTGGCAGTGGTTTGGACACCTAATCGGTCCACTTTCGATGATTAACGCATATAAATGGCGAAAATTTTGCTGTTATCGACCACCTACAAGCAATTTTATGCTGAAAACTAGAACCACTAGGCGTGTTTCTTCTCCCACCGCCTATCCCTTTCCCCCTTTTCCCCCCTAGATATCCGATTTCGGGAGGGGGAATTCCCCCTTTCCCCCACCCCTGGATCCGCCAGTGGTACAGTAGCGTCGGGGTCGGGGTTTGTACAATTGGTACTTTTACGGATCTTTGAACCAGTCCCAATACAGCGAACCCATTACAGTAAACAAAACATGCGATTGAGTTGCAGTGAAATGCAACTTGTGAGTAAGAAGGGGGAACCTCCACCTCTAATACTCCTCCATTAAACCTCTTTCCTGGAAAGCATACCCTAACGTCTAAACTACCAAAACCAATTATGGTATCACCTCATGTCCTTGTTGGCTAACTGTCCCCCGACCAACATGGATAAAGTGGCGAGGACTCCGCAGCCCACTCCCGTGAGATAGAGCAGCCGCCTGCTAGAGCGCCTGACGATTTGGAAGACGACGTGGAGCAGTACGATCACCATGGTAATGCTCTGAAGAGCGGCCACTGAGAACCACATGGCGTTCTCAGGGCTCAGACCAAAGGCTTCGATCATTTCCGTGGAATAGTACCAGGCAATGTCTAAAGGCACACTACTAAAACATCTGATTAGCGCCCGTGATCACCCCAACGCACCTCAAAGAGACCATCAAATAGCCTAAGCCCCTCTCTCCCCACCTCCTCTTCTGAGACGCGGGTGGTGCATCTGACGTGGCAGACCACCATTCAAACCTAGAGATACCTATTCCACAGTTGTGATGCCAACCATTCCAGCACACTAGTGACCTCGCGCGTTGCTATTGTATGCGTGATCCGTAATTTTAGTTCAAAAATACAATGTATAAAAGTAAATTACTAATTGGTCCAAAGCACAACCCGTTAGGTCCAGGCCTGACACCACGTACAGGTACCTGATCCACTCATTCTGTTGCCCGTGACGCATACGATGATGACAATGATGGGCCATCGGTAGTGCTTGGTGGCGAGCACCTCCCGCAAGCTGGCATGCTTGCCACTCTGCAGCTGCTTCTCCTTGTCGTAGAGCGCCTTCACTGCGGTCCAGTCACCCTGCTGCACGTGGTAGTCGAACGCCTCCTTCGACCGCTCTTCGTCGTGCATGGTGATGTAGAGATGCTTGGGCGACTCCTTGATGAAGAACGCCAGCGAGAGGTGGACCAGAGAAAGAAACAGCGGAACCTGCAACAGGCGCGAGCTTGAGGATTCCGTGAAAGCCCCGAACAGGCGGTTTGAGAGCTTTTCCTTTCTGAGTTAAGGCCGGTGTACCGTCCTGACAGAGTACACTACTAGCCGCTACAACTCAGGACACCTGCTACAAAGTGCTCACACGCTGTACACACACACACACACACACACACACACACACACACACACACACACACACACACACACACACACACACACACACACACACACAAGATTGCTGCCAAGGCGGTTTTATTTTTCGTCTGTGCAAAATTATGTGATGATCCATTAGTTTTTGATATTGGACATTTTGAAAGGTGACACCCGAAATTGCAGACAGTAGCATGCAATTACCGCACCCCAATTATAATTTTTTTGTGTAAACAATTTTTTATACAAATTATGAAATGCAATTACCGCACAAGCGTACCAGCAGGACGTAATGCCACAGTTGTTGGGTGCCCAGCAGCATGGGCAAGCAGAGCGTTTGGCCCAGGGCGTTCTGCGTGAGCATTGCGCCTATGAGAAAGGTGCCAACGTTGGCAGTCTGTCCGGGCTTCTTGCACTCGGAGATGTAAATGGCCAAGCTAGGCGTCATGCCCACGCTGATGCCCGCTATGAAGCGGCCGACGATCAGCAGTTCAAAGGAGTTGAAGAACTGAGCGGAGCAGAACTGCAAGAGAGCGCCAGAAATTGTCAGCACGTTTTTAAGGGTGACCAGCGTCGTTTTGCGCCCTAAGGAGGATGTAGTTTTTGGTAAACCAGTCTGCTGATCCCTTCTCACCAAGTCTGTCAGGCGCAATTGCCGAGAACAGTGCCCCCAAAATGAGGCCTACGGGCAATGAGCAGTTTAAAACGGACCACCAAAAGGTCGCCTGCCCTCGAGTTGGCGTATCTCCGTAGTGACTTTCGAAGGAGCTCTCGATAAAGGCGCGAGCCATTCGAGACACGACATTCAAAGACGAAAAGTACATTGCGGGAGCTGTGCCGAAAGCGTAGTGAACTATGTCTATCGAAGTCATTTTTCACTGCAGGTGACTCCGTTCCGACAGCGTTGTTACAGCATAAATATTGTTCACGCTAGAGCCTGTGCCCATTAAAGAAGAGAGTGGGTGCATGCAGTGTTTGTTTGCATGCTCTCTGCACGTAGCGGATGGCGTACCACGCCACGGCCATAGTGAGATTGCGCGCATAGGAGTGTGTGCAGTTGCGCTTATCTCCTTCTCTCGGGCCGGTTCTGCTAGGCTCGGCCGTTGCCAACAGGCTTCGTCCGACTCTGTGTGTCGGACGTCTGCTGGGCAGCAGCGGCGTCTGACGTGCTTGACCACAGACAGCGGAGCATGGGTCCGAGCTCGCTGCGGCCTCCGATCGAAGGCCCATTTACACGCCTCTCGGTTGCTCCTGTTGGCACCATCCGGTCCGGTCGGTCGGCCCTGCCCGCCTATGAGATGAACGTGCACCTGGAGCTGCCGGTCAAATGCAGACTGCTTGAAGTCGTCCGGTACCGAAAGGGGCCGACCAAAGCCTGTAAACGGCCCCGTGTCGACCGGGGCTGACCGCGCGTAGAGTGCAGTTGTAGCCTCGATCTAGGGAAGTTGTAGCCCCAGTGGTGCAGTTGTAGCCCCGTGCACTTGTAGCCCCAGGAGTGAACTTGGAGCCCCAAGAGGGAACTTATAGCCCCAGGAGAGAGCTTGCCATTCAAGACCGCAGCAACGCGACCGGTTCCGACCGGAGGGTATCTAAAGGCATGGCGCGAGTGCGTCTGCGTGCGCGATAAGGGATCTCAGAACAGGGGAACCTAAGGCTGAGCGTCAGAGCAGCGCACCAGGCGCCACACAGGCGAGCGCAAGCGCAGCAAAGAGGTGTGGTTTTCTCGTTCGAGCGAACTTCGCGTATTGCAGTAGGATTCTCACTGGTGAACTAAATTAGTACAGTGCCCCCCTCCAATTGTGCCCCTGGGAAACGAGATACGTACAAATGTAGGGTATGTTATGACAGATGCCTTAAATGGGCAAAACTAAAGAACCGTAAATCCCCAAAGAACGCCCCGCAATGAGCGCGCTGGGCGTTTATTATTTTTTCAACCCCTACCACACTGGGCGTTCATTAGAGAGGGATGGAGTCATTATTCCAACTGTTGGTGTCCGTCGTCTGGCCAGCCTTCCAGCTAACGCGTTTTACTTTTACAATTGTGGCAAATGCTGTGCGAATCCCAATGGAAGTTGCTAGGCACCAAGCAAGAGTGGTCGCTGAAAAGAAGCTCCCGTGAGAATGGCCTTGTTTATTGCCTGCTTGAAATAGCGACGCTAGCCGCTCAAACTGTGTTCCGTTCACTTCACAATGTGCTTTCACGTGTGATAGTCTGATGTGAGATACTGTGTCATGTCATATCCAGGGTAGCTTACGGTGCAACGTCCAACTTTGACTGTCCGCTACTTGTTCTTTGGCCAATCTTTCTCAAAATTTACTATGCTGCGCTGCGAACCTTAGCTTAGATGCGTTTAAAAAGCTTCAGTCAATTCTGTTGAGCGAACAATCTTTTATTAATGTACAAGTTATTCGTCGAATCATTGACCTTAAAAGTGCGGTATACAGCGACGCATTTCTCGCACCCGTCTGTGTCATAACGACAACAAGCTCGCTTCAAAAAGCACTTCATTTGAATTTGTTGCCTTTCATTCGAAATTTCCGTGCTTCAGCAGTGATTGGACAGCGTAGACTTCCTGGATTTCTTTACCAGTGCCGATTCCTTTGGAATCGGTAAAATCGCCACACAAGCGTCCATGATACGACGCCCCGTTATTGTCTCGTGCTTCGCGGCACAGCATAGTAAATTATTGGAAAGATTGGCCAGCGGAAGAAGAAGTGGCGAGCAGTCAGTCTGTGGGTCACCCTGTAATATTGCGATAAAGCCTTCATCTTATTCCGAATTCGACGTTCTCAGCCACATAGGTGTACATAACTGGCGACTGTGCAACTCGATAATGACACGAATCACTACGTGTACATTGTATTTACACTAGCCGCATCAATGTCCTGCTCATTTCCTCGTGCAGTCATCAGTCGAACGCCTCGAATGCTGCTTTGAAGATTGGCTTTGAATTTAAATGCTTCTCAATTTGTCTACAGGCATCTTCTAATTTGAACCTGATGGCATGTACAGTATTATTTTTCAAATTGTTTGGATTTCAGGGCAAAAGATGATAAGTTTCGAGCACGTGCTGGCAGCCACTGAATTCGTTCTGCTGGCCATCTCCGTGCCGTCCTTTCTGCTCTATTTGCTCCTCGTTGTCATTTTGGTGCGCAATCGCAGCGTCCCGCCATTCGACAGCTCCTTCTTTCGACTGTGTCTCTTTTTGGCGGGCAGATCGCTGCGCAGATCAGCTAAATTTACTCTTTTTGAGAGGCGGTAGGTACACTATTGTCCAAAAAACTCGCAACGACGTCGGTGCGACGTCGGTCGAAACCGACGTCGCCCGACGAGGCGGCACCCCTTTGAATTCGCGTTTCCATTGTCTACGCGGCGCCGCTCGCTAGCGAGTAAACATTGACGACACAGGGCGAGGAGGAAGGGAGGAAAGAGGGAGGACAGCGCGCGGTGCAGCGTGGCTTTGCCTAGTGCAAGGCACCACGCGGGTTGGGTGGGTAACGGCCTCTGTCTGTCACACCGATATGTCTACAATACGGTCACGTGGCACTTGCAACATTAAACCATTTGACACATCGTGTAAGGCGCATGTGCGGCATCACGTGCGCGGCAAATCGCAATCAATCTAGGAAATGCAATCGACTGTAGACTGGCCAATAGACTCCTTTCAATTTTCTGCGCCTTTTCAGTTTTGCAGTTTTTTGCTTGTTTTTTATAATCATCAACACTTACACACACACATACAGCAACGTCCGACACAAGGAGCGCGAGAACGTATACAATGTATGCACGACAAGCATACGACCTCATGCGCGAGCGTATACACAGCTGAACGCGGCCCAGCGCATTGCCGAACAAGGACGAGACGATCACAAACACGCTACTAAGCGCAAGACGCGCGTGCTTTGTGTCCTGTACTCTGTATACATGTGCGAGCGCGCTCACTTGCACGGACTCTGCTGCCCGGCCTCGAGCAGCATGTCGAGTTCGCGAAACACTTCTCGAATCGGCGCGGTCGTTACAAGCACCATGGCCCCATCCTTACGTCGCCGGACCGTCACCGTCGCCGAGCCTGTGCCAAACATTTGCCCGTACCGCACACGTGTAGGCAGCCCAACAGTGTTACATTGCGGCAAACCACCTAAGCGGTACTCTACACCGAAATATTCTCTACGGACCCCCCCCCCTCTACATTTGAAAGTACAGTGCAATTCCATTCGCTTGTGTGGCTTCACTTGAGGATGCTCCTACATGGTAGGTACATAGGAAGCAACACACACACACACACACACACACACACACACACACACACACACACACACACACACACACACACACACACACACACACACACACACACACACACTGTCACACGCAGCCGAGCCAACTCGTCACTTACCGCCACTGCGGCTGCTGAGCGTCAGGACTGACTCTGCGGGCGGCAACGGCTCGGCTTGCTCTGCCTCCACGTGCTTCAAATTGACCGCGAACACGCACTCGTCCCTCTTCAGCTTTCGGAACTCGGCTGTCACCTTCTTCAATTCCTGCAATTCAGGGAAATTCAAGGGAAGAATGACGAAATAGCCAAATTGGAGGCTTACTCAATCCGATTGTGGCTTTACTGACCTATGTATTGCAGTGCAGTACTTTGTGATTAAAGCCCGCCCTGTTCCAATGCGGCTGTACAAGCAGTTTGAAACTCGACCGCACCTGCAAGTCGACGCACTGACGCCAAGCGTACTCCTCCAACAAGGTCAAGGCGTGGAACGTCTTGAGCGCGGCCGACGACGACAGCTCCATGGACATTACCTTACACGTCCCCTTCTTCTTTATGTCCAAAAAATTGTCGATGAGTGCAACCGTTGGACACCCAAGGGGAAAACAATCGACTGACAAACGCCGCCGAATGCCCTAGTGGACAGAACCTGCGCAGGCGTCTGCTGTCGCCTCCCAGCCAGTCAGCGGCGTCGCCCCGCCCCTTTGAGTAGCCGCTCAGCGGCCGGTCTACTCTCGCGGGGGGCTGTCAGCGGAGGGGGCGCAAAGAGGGCACCAGGCGTTACATCAATAAGAGCAATCGCTGTCGGCGGCGGCGCCGGCGTCCTTTGACCTCCGGCCGGGCAGCGATCTGTCTGCTCCCCAGCGGCGCCGCTAGCCTTTGGCTAGCCGCGGCCGGCCAGCGCGCGCGCGTCGTCGGCTGTCAGCGAAAGCGACAAATCGACGCGTCGACACGCTACTGGCGCCGCATCATCGACTCCGGCCGGACGGGCCCTTAACCCCGCCCCCCCCCCCGCCCCGCTGACCGATGGCGATATGTTCGACTCACGCCGACTGGAGAACAACTATAGAATTGCATTTGTCTCTCTTCGTCTAGCGAGAAGCAAACACACCCACCCACACACACACACACACACACACACACACGCACGCACGCACGGACGCACGCACGCACGCACGCACGCACGCACACACACAACAGGTAATACAACTGTGACACTGTGCGTTTCAGATGATTCTGAGAAGCTGTGGTGGCACATAGCGCAAGCGCGTTACAAAGCGCTCCTGCCGTCGACAACAAAAACGCAGTGTAGGAGGGGTGGGGGAAGCCACGCGCACAACTTGTGAACGGGCGCGCTAGTGGACAGAAATCAGTGCCGGCGTCTGCTGTCGTTGCCGGTGTCGACACCGGCTTCGTCTCCCAGCTAGCAAGTCGGCGGCAGAGCCCGCCCCTTTGAGGAGCCGCGCAGGGGACGGTCCGCGCGCGTGGGCTGTCAGCGGCAGCGGAGGTGGCAAAGAGGGCGCCGCGTCTCCACCAATAAGAGAGAGAGAGGGAGAGAGGGCGCAGTCGGCGGCGCGGGCGCCCTTTGCCCTCGGGCGCCCGCCCCTGGGCCAGCAATCTGTCTGCTGTCACCGCTGGCCTTTGGCTAGCCGCCGCGGCCCGCGCGCGCGCGTCGTCGGCTGTCAGCGAAAGCGAGAAATCGGCTCGTCGACACGCTACTGGCGCCGCATCATCGACACCCTTTGTTGACCCAACCCAACACCCAGCCCCCCACCCCGCTGACCGATGGCGATGTCCGACTCAGTCCGACTGGAGAACATCACTAGAATTGCATTTCGTCTCTACGTCTGGCGAGAAGCAAACAGTTCGTCGTGCTGGAAACGGAAGCAGAATGTTTAGCCAAGTGGTCTTCGTCAGCGTGCTTGCTGTCGTCTGCTGCGCTGCGCGCGTTCTGGCGGGGCCAGCAGAGAGGTGGACTGCGTGAGTCGCGCGTCGCTGCAGCCTGGTTGACTTGGGAGCGTACAGTTTCATTGCGTGCAGGCCGGACCCGAACGCCGACCTGCCGGACAGCTACACGTTCCGGCACTGGTGGAACGCGTTCCTGAACAGGCCGTCGACGGACATGCCCGTCCTGGAGTACGTCCCGGACGACTTTGACCCGCAGGAAGAGTGGGACCGCAAGCTGCGGCGAACGGCGTTTGGAATTGCGGTCGACACGTTCGACGGCGTCGCCGCCGATACAAAGGAGACGCTGCAGCGTGTGCAGAATGCCATGAACGTCTGGAGTGAGAAGGCGCACCTGCTCCTCCTACAAGTGGCTGTCTTCGTGTGCGCTGTCCTTGTCGCCGTCGTGCTCGTCTACTGCTGCCTGAAGCTGTGGTGCCTCGAGCGCACCCTCTGCCTCTGTCGCAGTGCGGCTGAGACGCTGCCAGTCTAGCTAGCGCGTTTTTGTGTAGTTCGTTCGGTGACTGCACACTGCCCGTGGCGATGAGCGCGCAGGGCTTGTGGCCAGCTTCCCCTCTTGCCCGCTCCTCCCTCCCTCCCTCTCGTCCGTTCGCGCCGCGCAGCGCGCTATTGTTTCGCTTGCTCGCTCGCCGCGCGCGTGAGTTGTACGTGTCGTTGTTTGAATTCAGAATGACGCCCACGGGCGCTGCCGAATACACACAAATGCATCTCTACTGGGGCCCATTGCATATGTAATACCTAGTCTTGTTACCTGACAAGTGACTTAACTGCCAACAAGCAACACGCGTTCATTGGGCGTGTCCAGGACTTGCCATCAACATTGCGGTGGGCCGCTTGTTGCGCAAGACTTACAAGGCAAAAAGAGCAATCCGTGCGTGCGTGCGTGCGTGCGTGCGTGCGTGCGTGCGTGCGTGCGTGCGTGCGTGCGTGCGTGCGTGCGTGCGTGCGTGCGTGCGCGCGTGCGTGCGTGCGTGCGTGCGCGGTCTCCCCAACTCCTCCACTCTGCTGCACCCACCCTGTCATTGGCTGTCTGCGCACAGTGCGAATGCGAATGCCGCCACTACTCCGCCGACACTACACAGTTCAACCGCAAAATTGACCGCCAACAACCTGAGCATACACCCAACGTCGAGCAACTGCTCTACAAAATCAC